>MU186810.1:29377-43447 GCA_016904865.1 Pissodes strobi
TATATACGTATATATAAAGTATATAAGTACAAAAAAGAAATCCAGAACTGCGGAGACGAATATAATTTTATTCCTAAGCATCCTTAGAACAAATATTTCTATAAAGCGGTGAATGGAGAAGCTGCATGGTTACATAAAGGAAATATTGGGGTTACATTTAAAATATCTAGTAACATGTAGAGGGTTTCCGGGCGAGGAAACTAAATTTACTTTTAAAAAGTTATATTCCTAATATTATGTGAGTGTAAATTTTAATACATAAATCTAATTTATAGATGAACCTGGCCAACCAGGTGTACCAGAGGTCGTGGACTACGATAACAAAGGTGTTAATCTTAAATGGACGCCTCCGGCAAGTGATGGTGGCTCTCCTATCGAAAAATATATTATTGAGAAAAAAGATCGTTACAAACCGGATTGGGAAAAAGCTGGCGAAGTTCCTGGTGAGCAACTTGTAGCTCGCATCGAAGATCTCAAAGAAAGAGGGGAATATCAGTTTCGTGTAAAAGCTGTCAACAAAGCAGGTCCTGGCCCACCGTCTGATGCATCTCAAATACAAATAATCAAACATAGAGCACGTAAGCATCTATATTTAAAGTATATTTTCTGAATTCTGAATTTTGTATATAGTTATGTTAATTCAAATATACGGGTTATCACATATTTCTAATCATTTGTAAAGGACTGTATTTTTGCGCGAGGAAATCAACCACATTTGAGAATTTCTATCGTCCATAGTTGTTGTGTTCCAGAATGTTCAAATAACAGAATATTTAGGATAGTGTTTCACAGTAAAATATTTTTTTATTTGTATATCCAATAATTATAACATGTCTTAAAAATAAGTTTGGATCAAAACATGGGATAAATATAAATTAAACCTTAATAAAGAGTATTAAAAATAAAATTAAATACTTAAATCTTCAAAACAGATTATTTTCAATATATTATCTTCTTTTTTCACTATATAAGCTGGTGTGGTACTGTGAAACAACAGCTAAATGATTTTAAAATGTTATTTTTTTATTTACAAAAAAAAACTGACCACAAAATTCATCTATATTTAAATTCCACAAAAAGAAAAAATAACAAAAGCGAATCTATAATTAAACAGCTTAAACCTAAAATGTCTTCTTCAATTTAAATATTTGTGATTAATGTTGCAGAAAATTTTGTCTTTTACTCGGCTCTGGCTCTAGGGTGTAAACAGCACAAGTGTTAGTTTAGTGACCCTAACGAACCTGAAAAACTTAAAAGAAATTGAAAAATGGTCGACATTTCAAGGAACAAATCTGCCCCCGTTGTACTAAGGACGAAAAATCTAAAAATGAAAATGGTTAGCAAATGCAATTAAAACATTAAGAAGCTCGTGCTCTTTGTCAAGTTTGCAATTGACTTTGACAAGATCACAATAATAATGTCATATCGTTTAATTATTGGTTAGTGATCCTTTGGGTTAGTGTAAATAATTGATTCATTTTTGAAGTGCCATATATTTAAAATTTGGTATTATGTGGCGAGGAAGATTTCAATGATTTTTGTTTAAAGTTTTAGTAAATTTTTAAACATTCCTTATCAACTTCAGCTTTAGCAAAGGCAACCAGGTGCTATTAAAATTAACAGAAGCTGAAGCAACGCATCCATCTTTATTTAATAATATCAAAGCACTATCTTCAATTTTACGTTACCATTATCTTCCTTTGCTAAAATACTTGAAGCATTCCATTGTATTCTGTAATTGTTATCAAATACATCTTGAGAAATGTGTGATTTGTGGAATTGTGTATTTCTAATATAGGTTTGGTGTTCATTTATACGTTTTGATAATGCTTTACAGGTTTTACCTATATAAAATTTATTACATTCGAATGGGATCTCTTAAACAACATTTTCTGTAGTTTAATTTTTATTGAGTGGTTTTGTTTTTGTTAGTTTTGATCTAAGGGTGTTTTCTGTTTTGAAAATAAACTGCTGGCCATTTGCATTCGAGCAAGGAAAATTATGTTTAAATTTAAAACTAAATATTTTCTTAATCAGACATGACATCGACCTACGGTTTTTAACGATTAATGGATTTGTCCCTTTGAAAAAGCTTTCCAATGCTGGATTTTTTTAAACTTTCAAAAAAAATTATATACAGGATGTCAAAGAAGACGGTGATTTTTGCTCCAATTTCAATAGCATGTGACTTTCACAATATTTTTTTTAATTTTGTCACTGTACGTCAATTGAATCACTGGTCCATAGCAGATATCAAATTTTTTGATATCTGCTATATTTTAAGAGATATTGATGTTTTTGTAAAAACCTTGATTTTTTCAGCTTTTTGGTAGCCATACCTTATAAGTGGTTATCATTATACCTTACGAAAAGCTTGTTTATGTTCAGTAAAAAAATTGTACCGAAATGTTGTGATGCGCAGTGGCGTACTTATAATCACTTATACTATGATTTATGAGTATCTCACAATGTTTTCCGACTGTTTTGTATTGTAAAGTACTCGCCTCTAGATTAAGCAAATTTTTCCTTATTTTTTATTTTTTTAATATTGCACTGTATCTACATGTCTATTTTACAGTGTATCTAAAAAAGTTTTTAAAAAATTATAATTTTTTAATTTAATTTTTTGGAAAAATTTTATTTATTTATTTCTAATACAACACTATTCCTAAAATTAAATTTGTTTTGAAAACCCTTAAAATTAAAGATCACTAGATTGATGTGTTTGATTTTGCGAGCGAGTACTTTCAAATACATAACAATCGTGAAAAATTGTGAAATACTCATAAACCATAGACATATAAGTGATTATAAGTACGCCACTGCACATCACAACTTTAGGTACAATCTTTTAACTCAAAATAAACAAGCTTCTCGTGAGGTATAATAATCACTTACAAAGTTTGCATGATACAACGCACAGTGTGGTCCAACTACCAAAAAGCAAGGTTTAGAAAAAAATCGGTATCTCTAAAAATATAGCAGATATCAATAATTTGACAGACTACTTTCTTTGTGATGGACCAGTGATTCAATTGATGTACAGTGACAAAATTTTAAAAAATTGTTATGAAAGTTACATGCTATTGAAATTGGAGCAAAAATCAACGTCTTCTTTGACACCCTGTATATAAAAAATTTTGAAAGTTTAATAACAATCCAACATTGAATTTTTTTTCTTAAGGGAAATTAACCATTAAAAAAACTGAGATCGATATCATGTCTGGTTAAGAAAATATTTAGTTTTAAATTTAGGCGAAATTTTCCTTGCTCGAAAGCAAATGGCCAGCAGTTTAGTACGAATATTAAATTGTTTACCAATACGTTTTATTTTGTCTGATAAACCAGCAATATAATGAATAAAGAGGTTAGTAACAGGTCTATTTTGATTTTGTCTAACATTTGGCTGTTCAAACTCCATAAAGCATTTTTGAATGAAGTCAATAGGATAGTTATTATTAATCAAAACATTGCTTAAAAATTATTTTTCTACATTGAAATTTTGATTATTACAAATTATTTTCATTCGATCATTAACCATAATTGGGTGATTTGATTTAAAATTCAAATATCTGTTTGCATGTATAGGTTTTCTGTATATTTTTGTCCTTTTTAAATAAAAATGTCAAGGAATGAAAGTTTTTCATTAATTTCTTTTTCTATAGTGAATTGTACTGTACGTTCTTTCATGTTAATATGAAAATCGTTAAGAAAATGTTCGTTATATGGATAAATTGAAAAAAATGTCATCTATACAACGCCACCAAACTAAAGGTTGATAATTTTCACCAAAATTCAACTCAAAATTTTCCATAAAAATATTACTTAATGAAGGTGATAGTGGCGAACCCATAGATATACCATTGGTTTGTTGGCAGTGTTATTGAAAATATGTAGTTTTTATGCAAAAAGTGAGCAATTCTAGTATGATGTCAATATTAAGTTTTGTACGTTCACCAAGGTTAGTATCATTTTCTAATTTATTTTCTACAATATTTAAAGTTTTATCAACAGGCACGTTTGTAAAAAGGCTAACAACATCAAAACTCACCAGGGTTCGCGTCGTTAGGATTTAAATTAATTTGTGATAGTTATTCTAAAAATGTTGTGAATTTCTTATATATGAGCTAGTGTTGTTTGCGAGTGGATTAAAAATGTTGAGTATATATTTAGGGTGTGTTCGTGAATTTATACAGCTTACTATTGGACGTAAAGGCATATTTAGTTTATGTATTTTCGGTACTTCATAAAAATGCGGTGTTTTGCTATTGTGTGGTATCAGTTTGAATCTTTGTATATCATTGAACTGATTTTTGTGTTTTTTTAATATATTGTATATCTGTCTTTCAATACGTTCTGTTGGTTCCTTATTTAGTATTGAGTAATTACCAACATTTAAAAGAGACATTACCTTTTCATCGTAAGTAATGCAATCCATTGAATTACCTTAATCGGCTGGAAGAATTTTAGTAGTGTTACCTCTTTTCAATGATTGTAATGATCTTATCAACATTAGATAATACCCTATTAGACAAATTGATTACAGTTTTGTCCATAAAGTCTTTACTTTTGGCATTAGAACTTTCTTTGTTTGGTTTTTCTTGAATGAGTTTGTTAACCCGCGATTGGTATTGCCGTTAGATTTTATCTAACACTTTCAAATTAATTTTTGGATACCCTATTCACTGTGTAAGCTTTATATCTAGGCCCGTCCATCTATGCATACCTGAACACCCGCCCGATCAGTCCCCACCATCAGTATCTCTCGCTGATTTTTTATTTTATTTTTTAATTAGATTATGTGTATTTTTTCATTTATTTATCTCATACATATAAGAATACTGCATGTAATATGTAATAAAGGTATCGTAGAAACATATTTATAATATTCCTGTGCTATCACAAATAGTAATATATTATTAAAATAATAAAAATAATAATAATAATTATTATTATTATTCTTATGATTATATAACATGATAATAGTAATCATAATTAAGTATAAAGTGGGAAATAATATTAACAACCATTAAAATAATGAAAAATAGTCAAGAGTTTACAGAATTCTATCAAATAGAAACATGTTAGATGAAATCTTTTTGGATACCAATGCCGTAATTTTGGAATTTTGACCCGCGATTGGTGGGTTAAATTTGTCAGTTGAATTTTAAATTATTAATTTCTTTTTCAATTTTATATTTATTAAATCTATGAAACTGTAATCTTTCTCGTAACAGAGCATTACTTGCTCTTTCTAAGATTTTTGTGGTTTTTGGTTGCTGTATGATATTTTAGGTCTTTAAACTTTAGGAATTAAGTTATTGTTTTTGCATTTTTAAAATAGTTTAACATTTTTACAAAATGCAAAAACAATAACTTAATTCCTAAACGTTTAAAACTTAAAGGACCATACAACAGCCAAAGAGCCATAAAAATCTTAGAATTAGCAAGTAATGCTCTCTTACAAGAAAGATTACAGTTTCGTATATTTAATAAATATAAAATTGAAGAAGAAATTAATAATTTAAAATCCAACTTACAAAAACAAATTTTACCTATAGATTTCAATCACATTTGTAACTGTGTTCACAAGAGTTATTTAATAAATAATAGTAAACAAAAATATATTCATATAAATAAATTAAATTATTTTTTTTTCAAGAAAAATTAAACAAAGAAATTTCTAATGCCAAAAATAACGACTTAATTGACAACTGTATTCAATTTGTCTAATAGGGTGTTATCTGATATTTATAAACTTGTTCTTTCTAAAGGTTTAAATTATTCAGTTACACCTAAAATCGTTCCTAGGCTTGATATAATTTCAGCAATTAAATAAAGAATACAAAACTTACTAGAAGACCATCAAGACTAATTTAGAATTTGAACTAAAATTACACTAGATAAACCATTTAAAATTGAACAAAAGTTAACATACACAGAATAAAGAGTATTACAATCATTGGAAAGAGATAACACTATTCCAGCCGATAAAGATAATTCAACCCTAGTAATGGATTGAATTACTTACGATGAAAAGGTAATGTCTCTTTTAAATGATGGTAATTACTTAATACTAAATAAATACTCAACAGAACGTATTGAAAGACAGCTATATAACATGTTAACAAACACAAAAAACAGTTCAATGATATAGAAAGATTCAAACTGCCACCACACAATAGCAAAACACCTCATTTTTATGGAGTACCGAAAATACATAAACTAAATATACCTTTACGTCCAATAGTAAGTTGTACAGATTTACCAACACACCCCATTGCTAAATATCTACTCAAGATTCTTAATCTACTCGCAAACATCACTAGCCCATATAAGAAATTAACAACATTTTTTAGAAAAACTATCACAAATTAATTTAAATACTAACGACGCGACACCCTAGTGAGTTTTGATGTTGTTAGTCTTTTTACAAACGTCCCTGTTGACAAATCTTTAAATATTGTATGAAACAAATTGGAAAATTATACTAAGCCTGATGAACGTACAAAACTTAATATTGACGACACCATACTAGAATTGCTTACTGTTTGCGTAAAAACTACATATTTTCAATACAATAACAACTACTGCCAACAAAACAATGATATAGCTATCACCTATATTAAGTAATATTTTTATAGAAAATTTTGAATTAAATTTTGTTGAATTATCAATATACTTTTAATTTGGTGGCGTTATATAGATGACATTTTTTCAATTTATCCATATAGCAAACATTTTCTTAACGATTATCTAAATCATATTAACATGAAAGAACCTACAATCCAATTCGCTATAGAAAAAGAAATTAATGCGCAACTCTCATTCCTTGATATTCTTATTAAAAAAAACCTCAACAATTTCGAAACAAAAATATACAGCAAACCTACACATACAAACAGATATTTAAATTATAAATCAAATTTATTATAGTTAAAAAGGGGGCATAAAAAGTCTATATGATCAAATGAAAATAATTTGCAATAATTAAAATGTCAATGTAGAAAAAAAAATTTGAGCTATGTTTTTATTAATATTAACTATCCTATTGATTTCGTTTAAAAATGCCTTATAGAATCAAGACAGACTTATTACGAACCTCTTTATTCCTTATATTCCTGGTTTATTGACCATAATAAAACCAAAAGGTAAAAAAATTAACATTCGTACTATTTTCAAAATAGAAAACACCCTTAGATCTAAACTAACAAAAACCCAACCACTCATTGAAATTCAAACTGCAAAAGTGTTATCTATAAGATCCCATGTGAATATAATAGATTTTACATAGGTGAAACCTGTAGACCATTATCAAAACGTATAAAAGAACACCAAACCTGTATTTAAAATACACAATCATACATATGTCAACATGCATTTGATAACAGTAACAGAATACAATGGAAAGCTTCAAGTATTTTAGCATAACGTAAAATTAAACAAAGTGTTGTAATATTATTAAATAAAGATGAATGCCTTGCTTCAGCTTATATTAATTTTAATAACACCTGGTGGCCTTTGCTAAAAGCTGAAGTTAATAAGGGACAGATAAAAATTAACTAAACCTTTAAACAAAAATCACTGAATTCTTCCTCACCAGATAATACCAAATTGTAAATATATAGCACTTTAAAAAACGAATCAATTATTTACCTAATAATACCTCAATATCACACTAACCTAAAAGACCAGTAATTAAACGATATGACATTATTGTTGTCATCTTGCCAAAGTCAATTCAAAACTTGCATTTACTAATCATTTTAATTTTTAGATTTTTCGTCCTTGACAACGGGGGCAGATTTGTTCCTCGAAACGTTGACTGTTTTCCAGTATCTTTTAGGTTTTTCAGCTTCGTTAGGGCCACTAAACCAGCACTTCTTGATCTGTTTACACTCTGGGGCCATAGCCGAAGCGGCTCTATTTTCTAAAAAGCGCATATATGAATAGGGTAAAAGGCAAAAATTTGTAAGCTAAACTTTAAGTCTTGTTTAAATAATCGCATCTATACCTGAAATCTTGCTTGAAAGAGCAATTGGAAAATAACCGTAATGGCATATTTCAAACTAAACTGCAGCTTTAATTATGGCAAATAGCTCTACTTTAAATGCTTTTCATAGGGTTAGAACATCACTATCAAGACCTGTTATGTTGGGGTTTGTAACCTTCGGCTAAATGCACTAAAAGAGAGGTTTTCTCCAATACCGAAACAGGAATTTTTGCACTAGACGCGCGTTTCGCTAACCATGTTAGCATCATCAGGATATGATTAAAACTAAACTTAAAATCTACTTAACTATATTTTTCTTTGTTTTCTTAGTCAAGCGAAACCAAAAAGAACAAATCCTGTGATCCTACTAGCCACGCTCGCTCAACCAATACAATGGACTATAGGAAATAGGTCCTCTCTCTCTATTTAAACTATTCTTACATTTAGTAATTTCTATGCTTTCTTATTCGTCGAAAAATCTCCTATCAGTTATATTATGAATTAATTTTAAATTTTTAGTTATTATTCTATGATTATTTTCAAAAGCATGCTCGGCAACACTTGATTTTTCTGTTCTAGCATAATTTAAATTAGCTATGTGTTCTTTGAATCTCGTTTGTATGCCCTTCTAGTTTGCCCAACATATTTTGGTTACAATACATGCATCCAATTTCATAAATTAACCTTTTTCCAATATTTCAATTTTGTCCTTTTGACCACCCGATAATTTCTTAATGTTAAACTAAGTTTGTTATATTAATTTTAAACCTACTTCTTTAAAAACTTTTTGGAGTCCTTTGGTATACTGAGAAATATATGGCATCGAGATAATTTTGTATTTTCATCCAGATTTACGAAAGAAATGGAATCACGAATGGTCTTTCTAAACACAGTAAAATCAAGTGTTGCCGAGTATGCTTTTGAAAATAATCATAGAATAACAATTAAAAATTTAAAATTAATTCATAATATATAGTAGATTGTTAGACCCATACGAAAGTATGGAAATTATTAAATGTAGGAATAGTTTAAATAGATATAGAGGACCTATTCCTTATAGTCTATTGTATTGGTTGATCGAGCGTGGCTAGTAGGATCCCAGGATTCGTTGTTTTTGGTTGCACTTGATTAAGCAAATAGTTAGTATAAAATAGAGTTAGGTAGATTTTATTAAAATCTACCTATCTCTATAATTTTAAATTTAGTTTTATTCATCTCCTTATGATGCTAATATGGGTAGCGAAATGCGCGTCGAGGTAAAAAAAATTCTGTTTCGGTATTGTTGTTAAAACTCTGTTTTAGTGCATTTTGCCGAAGATTCCAAACCCCAACATAGTCGAGATGGCTACACGGTCAGCGGAACATATTCTTCGTCCGTTTTCTACCAAGATTGCCAAGTGAGTGCAGATCTTTAGTTTCTAAGTTTTGTAAAAAATGAAATGTTTTTCCAAATTTTATTTAAATTGTTTTACCTAAATCTTCCCCAGTAACAGAAAACATACATTCTTTTGCCAGACAAAAGTGGCTGGATTTACAGATCAAAAATTTGTACAGTAAACGAGGTGTGTTTGAATTAGAAGCATACAGACTATATAAAAAAAAAAACTAATATTTAGAATAAGAAATATTGAACATGAAGACTGGTACGAGGCCAGGGAAAAATATTTTTAGTAACTGATACAAAATACACCGAGAAAATGTGATTCATCAAATAAGAAACAAAAAACTCAGGAAAATACAACCCAAGTCTGATAGTTCTCAGGAAGTCGTAAACATTGTGGAAAACCAATCTTCTCGATCTTTTGATGAAGCAGAATTGGATCTTTTAAATAAAGGTTTGAATTTTGCATTGCCGCCACCAAAGGATAACTTACTTGAGATTGTAAGTAATATAGAAAGCCCTATTCGATATCTTCTTGGCTCTACAAAAGGATTTGTCAGAGCATGCAGAAATGAGATCTCAAAAAATTTAATTAATAATAATATTAACTCTCGACCTGAAAAAGGAAAAAGTATAATCAAGAGATTAAAGGAGAAAGATGTCTTTTATCTAAAAGCTGACGAAGGTAATAAGGATTTATATTAGTCAAAAAGGGATATTGTAAAGAAGTAAATATGCTAGCAGAATTGGGCGCCAATTTCGCCCACTTTTCCATGTAAATCTCTATAAGAAAATCTAAGATCCATCCGGCATTTCAAGGTAGTGACCTTGACACCAATCGACACTCATAGTCGACGCCGCCGATATGAGTTATTGCATATTTAAGAGCGTGACACCTCGCGCATGCCCCCTGCGACCCCAGTAAATTCCTGGTCCTGTCGCCTTCTCGCGACCGCGTGACGCATTAGGAGCCCCGACTGCACCCCGCGAACCCACACCGCGCACCTCAAACTTAGATCGTATTATTTCCCAGGTTATATCAGCTGTCAATTGTCATTTTCAACCACGTGGTATCTTTTATGTTTTGCGCGTGCGTTAACCCGAAGGCTAGGTCAATCTCATGATCACCTTCGTTGAGCATCTACAATATTTACGTCATCCGAAATCTCGGCTTGATGTTTAAATAGCCAGCAGACAGCTTTATAAAGGTCTGATACAGCTTTATACAGGTCTAACACAGCCGTGATACAGCTTTAGATAGGTCTAATACAGGTTTAGACAGGTCTAATACAGTTCTGATACGGCTTCAGGCAGGTCTGATACAGGTCTGAGACAGCTTTAAACAGGTCTGATAGAGCTTTAGACAGGTCTTATATAGCTTTAGACAGGTCTGATACATGTCTAGTATAGCTTTAGACAGGACTATACGGCTTTCGGCAGATCTGATACAGGTCTGCCACAGCTTCATACAGGTATTAACCGGTATTGTGAAGATTAACCTGTATTAACCGGTACTGCCAGCTTATACAGAGCAAAGCAAGATTAACCGCTATATAGCAAGCTACTACAGGTAATCTTGTTACTTCCCGAAGAGGTAATATTTGAAAATATTGTATATTTCAACGAAGGTGATGATGACGATCGATCTAGCCTTTAGGTTAACGCGTGCGCAAGAAAGAGAAGGCACCACGTGGTTGAAAAATGACAATTGACCGATGATACCTGTCAAAACTGACAGCTCACATTACCTAGAATATAATACGATTCAAGTTTAGGATGCGCGGTGTAGTTTCACGGGGGCAGGCGCGGTTCCTAATGTGTCACAGAGTTGCGAGATGGCGTCATGGCCGGGAATTTATGGGGGTCGCAGGGGGCATGCGCGAGGTGCCACGCTTTTAAATATGCAATAGCCCAAGTCGTCGGCGTCGCTTCTGAGATCGGAGCACCGATTGGTGACCTTGAAATGCAGGATGGACCTTAGATTTTCTTATAGACATTTACATGGGAAAATGTGCGAAATTGGCGCTCAAGTCTGCTAGCCTGTCTACTGAGGCCGATCGACAATTTGACTGCTTAGCCTTCGAAAAAACTTGTCACTAATCGACGATAAGCTTGACGATGAATATAGAGACCAGCCAGATTAGATAAATTTGAATCCCAGATTTGAACCAGAATGTTCCTTAAAATTAAACTGATTTATGTTGTTTAGTTTTTAGGCTCCAGATTGAAAATCTAGAATCTTCTTCAGAGAGAAAGCAATATTTACCTTTATCGTTCTCGCCAGGATGAGTCTCAAAATGGTGCCATTGTTTCAAATGGTATGGTATTTTATAATAATGTATCTTCGGTCATAAAGGTTCTTGGCTACAAATATAATACAGACGAGTGGCGTATATTTATTGTTTAGTCAACTCTATTAGCTTTATAGCGATTCTAACTTATATTACAGGCAAAAACTTTTCATTCGTTGCTTTCACTGATGGTGTCAATTATCAAAACATCGTATGATAACATAAACCTTTTGTTAGAAAAAAAATAGTATTTGGTTCAGGTGGAATATCTGTGGTGATCTAGAAGTTCTCATAATTTAGCTTCAAATGCAACTCGGTTACACGTCGTTTTCTCTGTGAGAGATAGCCGCGACAGCAAAAAGAACTATAAAAATATAGTGTAGTGAAAAGAAGCATCACTAACCGAAGCGGATAAAAATCAATCTCGAAAAAAAATGGATCTGCCGCCTTTGAGACCTTAAGAACTTCGGCAAAACCATTGTATCAGTCATGCTAAAATCAAGAAGTTTGTAGACAAAATTACTTAGGTTGATAAAAATGCATGAATGCTATTTAGGATTTTAAAAAATTTGGTACGCTATAGAGCAGAAATTTATCGCGCAGTTTCAGATAATTTGTTGATTCTTTCTAGAGCAGAGGTATGGAGGTTGGAGCCATTTTTAAAAGACCTTGGAATAGTCACTGATGAACAAGGTGAATGATTTCGGTAGGGTGTTTTAGGATAAAGAAAAGCGGTACCACTTCAGGTTTAGCGTCAATATATTAGCGAACTATTGAAAAAGGATCTTCTTGTAGCCAAATCATATATTTTTTTTAAATATAAATTAATAAATAAGTTAAGAATATGTTTGTAAATTTAAACTGCTTTGACACGTTGAGCATGCATGGAACTCAAAAACTATAATGGATGATAGAATGCGCCACTTATTTGAATTCGTTACACGGAAAATTGTCGACAATTTGGCTACGAATATAATAACCTAATTCACGCTAGCAAAAACTGTTTTAACAAAATATTGTATATTATTTTTTGCAGTTAAGCCGAGAATTGATAGAACGAATCTTAAACCAATAATCGTTCGGGCTGGAAAATCAATTAAATATGACGTTGACGTTAGAGGTGAACCACCACCGACATGCACATGGTTCCAAGTGGACACAGAACTGAAATCTGAAAAAAATATTGAAATTATAAATGCTGACTACAATACGAAGTTGCACATTACGAACTCTACACGTAATAACACTGGTCTGTACAAAATAAAAGCTGTAAACGAGCATGGTCAAGATGAAGCTGAAGTAGAAGTGACAGTACTTTGTAAGTAATCTTCTTGGAATTAGTTATTATGTAAATGAGTCTTGTCTCCGAAAAAGTCCATTTTCTTCCAAATTTATTTCATACTATTATCCTGATAATTTTTTCACTAATTATTACTTAAATTAAACCTATGAAGAGAAAGCTTTTGCTAAGTCTTTTATCTACGTTCTCACTGGTATAAGTACTATTTAGTATTATTTTTATATAGCGTCACCAGCCAAACCAAAGGGACCACTGAAAGTATCTGATATTACAAAGAGTGGATGCAAACTTAAGTGGGATAAACCTGAAGATGATGGTGGCAAGCCAGTTACTGGTTACGTAATTGAAAAACTTGACAAAGCCACTGGCAGGTGGGTGCCTGTAGGACGAACCGGACCCAATGACACAGAAATGGACGTAAAAGGACTCACAGAAGGACATGAATACAACTTTAGGGTTAAAGCTGTGAACGATGAAGGTGAATCAGAACCACTTGAAAGTGATGGTTCAATTATGGCCAAAAATCCATACGATATTCCTGGAAAGCCAGGAATACCTGATATAGTAGATTGGGATGCTGATCACGTTGATCTTAAGTGGATTGCGCCCAAGAGTAGTGGTGGAGCACCAATTACGGGATATGTTATTGAAAAGAAGGAGAAGTTTTCCACGTCCTGGGATGAAATTTTTAGTTCTGATGTAAGTATTCGTTTAACTCCAACAGTCGTAAATTATATAGAATATCTAAAAACGAATAGTTTAAACTGCTGCGTTAAATCAAAAGCATATATTAATTCTATACATGAAAATTAATTAAATGTAATATAACTATAATCAAATATTTTAAAATATAAAGAGCAACATATCTGAACAATATAAAAGATTGAAAAAAAGTAAGAAAGTTTCTGGTATTTACGTGATCATTTATTTCATACAGCAAGCATGGCAGATTGTCAAGTTTATCTTGGCTACGTTAGAACCCTGTTTAAACTAAATGTATATATAAATAGAATTTTGAAAAGGCCCAGGACAATGGCCGAAACGACAATAGAATAATGCTGCATAATTTATCATCCATGAACCTAAACCCAAGAAAACTTGAAAA
>MU186810.1:48447-64960 GCA_016904865.1 Pissodes strobi
ACTGCCAACAAAACCATTTTTTATTTCCAGTCTCCTGCATGTGAGGCTAGAGTGCCTGGACTTAAAGAAGGTAACACTTACCAATTCCGTGTTAGGGCTGTGAATAAAGCTGGACCTGGTGAACCATCCGATGCAACTGCGCCACATGTTGCTAAACCCAGACACAGTAAGAAACGTCACATTTTTTACCTTTCCTTATACGAATATCACCTAATAAATAATAAAAATAGCATTTTAAATCTAAACGTCCTAGATTTTCTATCGTGCATGGTAAATGGGTTAGATGCTTCTTAATAAAATAATATTAAAATATATAGCTTACTAAAAATGTTACTATGTATTCGAAAAAACAATGTTGATATTGAGAACTCGCAAGGTAAAACGTCCAAAGATTCTAGTAATGTCCTTTTGTAGGAATAAAAAGTAAAGTTTCTCTGTAGCAAAGATTTTTTTGTTAAACGAAAAGCTTGGCATATTAGAAGAATCCAGAGAATGAACAAAGGTAGACATTTCAAATGTTGGCTGTATCACCATTTAGAAGTATTTTTAACATTGTGACTTGAGCAGATCTACTCTTACCGGACACCAACTTCGCCTTTTTAAATAGAATGCCCTGTATATTGTAACATTTTACTATTCCTTGCAGTATTTTGGAACGTTTTTGTGTATATACCTATCTGGAAATCAAGATTATTTTTAGTAAATCTCCTAATATAATGACATATTTTGCAGCTAACGTAGTTGAAGGTCTGCGTTTTTGGTTGCGGTTCCTTAATAGATTGCTGTATCGTAATATGTCATTCAAATTAAATTACAGAATGCCTATGAAATAATGGGCTTTTGAAAGAATATAAATAAGCAAATTACTCTACCTACCAATTAATTATCGATTTGAAAGTACTATGTAATGCCATATCTGTTTTCAGCGGTTTTGGACGTATAAGCAAAAACAAAAGCAATGCAAGTAATAAAAGCATTATTTCTTATTACCAGTAAGCCCTGATTACAAACAATAAAACAATAACCAAAATAAAAGCAACAAACAGCAATAAATTAATAAAAAAAGCGCTGTGCACTATGTGCGCATATCTGGAGTTGAACTTCTTAAACTCAAACGCTCGGCCCTAGCCTAATACATATCGTAACGGATTTGATTAAAAATTAGTTTTTTTTTTAAATATACCACTCAATTAATAGAAAGGGAAGGCCTAAATAAAAAAAATAGTCTTCATAAATTTCGTTTATGTCTTGACAAGGTAATAGAGCAAATCCCATATTTGTTGCTTGCAAACTAACAAAGATATCACAATAAAATCTTATACATAGCGCAGCGGATTTGGTTAAAAACTAGTTTTTTTTTAATATATTAATATTATATTAATAATTAACAAAAAGGGAAGGCCTAAATGAGAAAAAAACCATTCTTCATAAAAGTTTCGCTTATGTCTTGACAAGGTAATAGAGCAAATCCCATATCTTTTGCTTTTAAACTAACAAAGATATCACAATAACAGTATTCTCATATTTTTCGTTCCGCCAGGTCGTGTCGCTCATCGTGTATCGCCCGCCGTGTTCGCCCTTCGTGTGTCGCGACCTTCAAATTTTACTCCCGGCGTGCGTTTCACTTCAAAAAAGCTATAACTTATTTATTGTTTAAAATTATCTCCGTTAATTCTCAATCATTTGAGGATTTATGTCAAAATATCGTATGTTATTGTATTTGTACCTCACAGTCTCACAGGCCTCTAATGACAGGAATGGCTCCCTTACTCGATTCCTAAGCTCTTCCTAGTATGAATTGGCGCAAAATAGACAAGTTATTTTATCCTAACGCAGACATCAAGATCAAGAGTGGTAAGATCTGGCAACTTCGGGAGTTAAATCCACGAACCTAATCGACGAATTCAGCGATCTTCAAACATCTAAGTAGGTTCATTAGTGACAACATTGGTGCAGTGAGCTGATGCACTATCTAACTGATACCGACAATCTCTTAGTAATTCAAGATAAAATTCAGATACTGTGTCAAATCCTGTAGTCTGTAATATCTCCAGATGACTTCCAGAGTTTAAATTCTCTTCGTAAAAGCAAAATTTTATTTTCTCATTCATCACCAAACAAAAGACATTAAAGAAAGCTAAACTTGGATTGAAATCCAGATTCTTTAACAAAGTGCGGATTTTCTGCGGCCCAGAAATATCAATTATTCCTCTTATTAAATATACCTTCCGCAGTAAATTTACTTTCATCGGTCAGAATATTTTTTTTACAAAATTTTGGTCTTTTTGTGTGCGAATTAAGATCGTTTCACAGAATTCACTACGTTTTGGAAGATCATGAAGTACGATAGCTTGAAGTGTCAAAAGTTTATAATTATTATACATCCCATGTGTATGCAGAATATCTTCTAGCGATTTATAAGGTATTCCTTTTGCGGCAAAATAAACTGACACATCAGAAAATACAGAAAAATATACCACGACATTTATTTCATTGTAATTTGGACTCTTGGCTTCTTTATGTAGCCGTTATTCATAAATTATTTTCTATCATCTGGATTTTTTTTTTGCTTTGGAGCTGTGTGGATGTTGCTTCTTAAACTTTCTACATGTTCTAGAATAATACTGACTATGAACTTAGTACAGATTTAAATTTGCTCGATGTATAAAAATTTGCCAAACTTAGAGAATAGATTACGTAAAAGTAGAGTATTTAATTGCCAAATAGACAATGACACCGATTCCTTGCCTGAAATCATGGCTCACTGGTAATGAGAAATAATGTTTTTATGACATGCATTATTTTGAGTCCAAAACCGCTGAAAACAGGTACGGCATATATAATGCCCCACTTTTAGATGAAGAATTAATTGATCTCTTGAGTACCACTATAAAATATAGGGTGCTTCATTTAAAATTCAAGCATAACTTATTATGTTCTTCCAAAAGCTCATTATCAAAAACTTGGACCTACATCTATGCTGGTTGGAAAAAACTGACGTTTTATCAGGAGATGCTTGTTGCTAAATTTCCTAAAAAATACTTTGTATTTCCTAAACGGCTCCAGATAAGTATGACATAAATTATACAAAAAGATCCAAAATGCTCCGTTGAATCTTACAATGTTATATATTTTTTTAAACGGAGTTGATGTACCGTAAGAGTAGATCTGACAACGTCACAGTGTCAAAAATATTTTTAAAATGGAGATCAGAACCTCTTATCGATCCAACCTAAATTTCAAATGTACACCTCTTTTCATTCTCTAGATACTTCTAATAGGCCATCGAGTTGGCGCTCGCTGCATTTTATATACAGCGTGCGGTTGATCAAAATTGAGCGTCCATCATTGGCTACTTTATTATTATTAAAGAAACAGAATTGTTTGAAATAGCAAACTAGCATTTGATGCTCAGTAAGATACAGGGATCCAAAAAACAATAATTGAACATCATGCTTTCGAATCTAGAAGTAAAATGAAAAAAAAAATATTACATTTTTTCTGTTAAAACTCCAAGTTTTAAACAAAGAAGCTTATAATGAATTTTCCTCTAGGGTGAAAATGAGTGAGGTTATGAACTCAAAAACTGAAAGAATCATGTTAGATTTACAAACTTTATTTTAAACACGCATAGTAATTCAAAATAAATTCACTAATTTTTTCATAAAAATACTCAAATATACCACCCCGTCCTTCAATACATTTTTATGCACGTTTCGGAACTGCTCGAACTGTCTTTAAGATGGTTTTGCCGTCTATCTGATTTATCTTTCGCTTGTAAATCTGATGTTGAAATAATTAAAACAGAGTTTTATCCACAATACCGAAACAGAAGTTTTGCACTCCACGCGCGTTTCGTTAACCATGTTAGCATCATCAGGAGATGATTAAAACAGTTTTAATCATCTCCTGATGATGATAACATGGTTAACGAAACGCGCGTCGAGTGCAAAAATTCTGTTTCGATATTGTGGATAAAACTCTGTTTTAGTGTATGTTGGCGAAGGTTCCAAATCCCAACGTAGTTGATGGTGAAATGAAAAAAAAATTAAATTGGCCACTCCGCTTACCGGATTTAATGCCTATTGATTACTTTATACAGGGAAATCTTTAAAATATGGTATACTCTAGACCTATAAGCACCGACCAAGAATTCTTGGCACGAATACAAAGTTCTGTAAATATTTTACGGTTAAATGCAGAGGTAATGGAAAGGGTGGAGTTCAACTTTCTGCCTAGAATTAATCTTTGTTTACATGAAAGCGGAGGTCATTTTGAACATTTACTTAGAGTTTTATGGAACAATTTATAATATAAATTTGACGTTTTGGTTTGATATTCACTTGTGTGTATCAATCCTGTAGTTTTTTGCCAATTGATTCTCATCATTATTGCTGTCGTTTTTGTCATTTACAGATTTATCTTCCTTTTTTATTTTTACCATTTCTTTTATTACTGACTTGTGATACTTTACTTCATGTGTGAGAATTTTCATGTCATTAAAGTTAAATTCATGCTTAGTGTTACATTCGCGTTTGTGTAATGCAGTGCATGCATTGTACATTTATAACCGTTTAATCGATCTTCAAGATATTGTGTTCTTAGACAGCACCAGATATTCTGAATAGTCGTGAATAATAATTCAGAATATTCGAGGAATATTCCTCGGTCAGATGGTAATGGTCGTTCCAAAAATATTCGAATAAATGAAGCTTGAATATTCTTAGAATGTTGAGAAGATTCCTGCGACAGGTGGTAATGATCATTTCAAGAATATTTGACTAATTCCACCTAGAATGTACCCAGCATGTTCAAAATATTTCTGTATTAGATTGCAATAATAATTCCGGGAATATTTGATTAAATCATTCTAGAATATACCCAGAGTATCCAAATTATTCGAGGAATATTCCTGCGTCAGGTGGAAACGTTAATTCTGGAAATATTTGACTAAATCGAACCTAGAATATTTAAAATATTTGAAGAATATTCTGATCATTATCACATGTGTTATGAAGCAATTATTATTCCAAGAATATTTGATTAAGTCAACTTAAAATATCCTCAGAATGTTCAGAAGCAACCCGTTTTCGAGATATTTGCTATTAAAAAGTAGATTGTAGAAAAAGAAATAAATACTTTTATAGTTAAAACAAACGATTCAGATTAGTTAACAAAGTCTACCTCACAATAAATTTTTTACTCAGTGCATAGCAACAATGAAACTTTTAATTGCAAATATATCGAAAACCGTTACTCCTGAAGTATTGGCAAAGTATATCCTTTTTTACTTAAATAAATTCAGAAAAGAGATATTTTTATAAAAAAAAATAAGCCTTTATTAAGTGTCATAGGTGGCATATTGTACATGTAACAGCAGAATTGCAGAAAAATTGGAATATCTGGACTTAAAACAATCCCTAAATTTGTTGGAGTACTTAAAATGTTTAAGAAATAATTTAAAAAAACTTCGTCTTGGCTACTATTTTCTATCGAACTATGACCAAGTGGTATAATTGTACTATTTTTACATAAGGGGTCTGTCGTTATCCTGTTGCTACTCTATGACCCCTTAGTTGTGTTTTATCACTCGAAAATTTAAACAAATCGATTTTATTACTGATAGAGAACTGGCAAAATCAAACAAAAAATGTGTATGTATGTATCTGAATAATTTATTATTATGAATAAGTAATTAAAATGTTATAAAATTACTGTCAGCCTCACGAGTTCTAAAAAACCTATACATATCAGTTCTATAAAATGGATATATGGTACATTTTATTCAACTCTGATCATAGGATTTTACACGTTAAATTTTCAACCCCATATTAGGACCTCTTCTACTTTATCGATATACCTGTAATGTAAAATAAATAAAGTTTAGGGTTCTTAAATTAAATCAGCTCAATACGTAGCCTAGAATATCTGCCGAGAATTTGTTTTTATTAAAAAGTATTTTTTCTTCAAACGTCAGTAAATCCGTCATTACTCGACTGTGTAGGCGGCCGTGAAGTTTCGTTTTTCCTTCGCCGGAGCTTTACTTTTCACTTTTCCGCCGGCGGAGGTAAAAGTGTTGTCATAGCAACATAGATACAATACAAACAGGCAACAAAATAAGCGACAACAACTCAAGATTTATTAAACTACAATTTGTATTTATCACTGAATTTGTGACTGCATTTCTAAAAATTACTAATTTAGGAACAAATTGGTTATTATTTAATCGAACTTACTCAATAACTGCTTATCAATACGGAATTAAAACGCAACCGGGGACGCAATCTTAAAAAAATAATTATTGTTGACAGTGTTCACTGACAGCTTTATCTTACATTACTAAAGCAACAACCTGTGCCTAGTCACCGACACCGGTCTAAGCCGCCCTGCGAACCCACTTATCTTTAATAATAATTAGATATTATTACTATTAAAAAGAGATGTTTTTGCATTAATTTGTCGACATTTGAAGAAAAAACAGCATATTTTATTTGGAGGAAAAGTTACTTTTCATGGCTTGCTCTCTATTACCTAAACACGAGCGCGCCATGAAAAGTATCACTTTTCCTCCATATAAAATAATATACTATTTCAATGCCCTCTCTGCATGCACACAAACGTCAGAAAGCTTGACATCTCGTTTAGCTGTTAGGAATGTACGAAGTGCATTGAAGGATGCTTTTTCTATATTGCCTTCAAAATGATTCCATTTCGCCACCCAAAGGAATGCCGAAATAAATATTTATGAAACAAGTGTGACCTTTTTTATGCATGGAGATATTTCGCAAGAGCTGTAGGCGAATGCTACAATCCCATGAATAAAAAAAGTAACCTACACCTGAGTGGCATGCAAAATTTTTTCTACTACTTATCGAAAAATATATAAAAATATTAAATTGCTTTACGCACTGCACTAAATGTCAAAAAATATGACAGATTTACTTTACGAACTAGTGCGTAAAAACGTATGTTTTACGAAACTTAGAGAATGCGTAAAGTGAGTATTTTACGCACGTTAGTAGAAAAAGAACTTTTGTTGTTTGTTGCATGGGTATTAACAAAATTGTTTATGTTAAGGCCCACCTTAGCAAAAATTATGACGCCGCCTTGAAAGAAATCTAGTAGTAACGACGTCAAAAACCACAATAGAAAAAATAATCCTTTTTTCATTAAAAAACTTTCAAAATAGAAAAAATAGTACAAAATAATGATCTTTTAAAGCTAGTACCTTAATATACTATTTTATCAGAAAGTAATCGTTTTTTTTTTTTCAGTTATCTCCGTAGATAATTTAGAATGCTTATTAAGCGAACCTAATTTAAGAGCCGTAAACTTTATCCGTTTGAAGTTACATTATGGATCGATACAGTCTAGTGGTTGAAAATTTAACACGAAAAATCCTATGACCTGGGTTAAAAAACGCTCCCTTTTATTACCCTACTATCTTAATAACAATAATATCCATAATAGTAGCAAAGTTTAAGGAATTAAAAATATTTCCGTCAACTTTTGTAGTAACAATTTAAAAATGTACATTTTATCTATCAAAAAAATATATATATAAAATTATAATAATAGGTATATAATAATATATAATGCATTGTTTTCGATATTTACACCCCATATGGGGAACATGTGGTCACACTTACTTAAATAAAAATTCAAATTTTACGAAACAAGACAGCTAAACTCCTATTTAATTTTGGCCGTTTTAACTAACACTAACTTTATTTAGAGACATTTGAATATTTTCAACTTAACACAAAAAAAACAACAAAAAAATTTCTGCTCACCTGTTATGTTAAATTGTCATTCCTGATATCAAAAACTAGAAACCTGAGGCGAGGTCGCAGCAATATCGAGAACATGTACAGTCGTCACAAAAAAAAATGGGACATTCAAGGTCATTTAAAAAATTCAAAATAGAAAATAACGTGGTGAACAGAGCTTATTAGTATTTTGACGTGACATAACGATAATAATACGGGGTATGAAAAATTATGTTTTTAAAACCGATTTCATTTCCTTATTACAAAAAAGTTCTTATGATAATTTACCTACCAAAAAGAAAAAAAAAGAGTTTGCCTCACCTTTATAAGCACACAACTGAAGTGAAACTTGTGAAAGAGATATTAGGAATTGGGTTTGAAAGTAATTATTAGAGATGTGTTCTATAATATTATTCATTTATTTTTCATTATGTTCTGATACAAATGTAACAAGTGGCTTATGCTCTCTACGAACGCAGAGTCCTAGGCATTGGCTTCTGCCTATGTTTCTCATGCGTTCCATCCAGTGGCGTAGCTACCGGGTGGGCATGGGGGGGCAAGGCCTTTCGGCGCCAAGAGAAATTAGGCGCCGCCGCCGCCGCTCCGAAATTATAAATACGCTAATGCTAACAATGCTCATGAGCTTAACTGAGTTTTTAAATTAGTTAAACTATAATACAATCAAAGATCAAGGCCAAACTTAACCCAAACTTTTTATCCAACCAGTGCATTGTGTGCCACGGTATTTCCAGAGAGGCTAAATAGCTTAGCAATACTAAGCATAGAAAATTAATTTGCCTAAAAAATTAATTTTGATCAAAGAATCGATCAACTTGCGTCGATTAAAAACCGAAGAAAGACTCTAAAGTTTAATTGATTTTACAGATTTTTAGTTTGCGTTTATATTTAAATATGTATGTATCTGTTGGTTGGTTGCCATTTATATCTTTTATATTCCTGTAAATAAAAAAAAATGAGCGAGTCTGCTAGTACTTGAGACTGATGTGTAAACATATCCTATAACGACATCGGTTGTAAAAAAATGACAACAGCACGTTGTGTTCCCAAGCGGTCACCCATCCAAGTACTAACCACGCCCGACGTTGCTTAACTTCAGTGAGCGAACGAGAAGTGGTATTTTCAACGTGCTATGGCCGTTACCCATACATTTTAGCATGTTCATAGAATAAAACCAAACACATTCGCATTTATAATATTAGGATTCTTTAATAATACCTATTGGCATCTTCGGAGTGGATTAATTCAATGCACAAATTCAGCACGAAAATCTAATGCCACCAGCAATAACATCAACATGTGAACACAGCTTATTTACCTAGTAATCGTGGGCCGACATCCTTTGATTTGGGAAAGTCAATAACCAACTTTTTCAAATTTAGAAGAGGGCTATGACAATATTGTTTTAAACATCTGGGCATCTGAATAATACTTTTGCCAGTTCGTTTAATTTAAAATAATAATATGCTTTATTATCGTCTAAAATCCGTTTAAAACGACTTTAAATGGCAAAATTGTATAAAAATCCGAAAATTCGGACTTTCTTAGGCCGATAGCCGTGGCTTCGGACGAATTTGTCGTGGATTTTGAACCGAAAATTCATTTTAAATTCAACCGTCTATTAAATAAGCTGTGCTATGGATCCAAATATACTGCGAATATAATAATTAAAAAATAATACTTTTGACGGTTCGTTTAATTTAAAATATGCTTTTTTATCGTCTAAAATCCGTTTAAAACGATTTTAAATGGCAAAATTGTATATAAATATAGCTATGACTTCTTGGAAAGCTACAAGAATCATAGAGGATACCAGCATATCAATTTTCCAACCAGAATACGAAATGAGCAAATATCACCTTTAGACCTACTTGTAACAAACGAGAAAAAGCTTATCTATGATATACAACAACATGCACCATTGGGGAAAAGTGACCACATAGTTTTCGCAGCCAAAATTCAGCTCCATGTAATCGCCCAACCAACTCACAAGGTTTATAAAAGGCAGTTTTGGAAAGTGGACTATGAAGCTGTCAATAACACACTTCAACAACAACTACATCAATCAGCAAACACTATTTAGAAGACATTTATGAAGCAATAACTACAACAATTGAGACACATACCCATCAAATCTCAAAAAATACCCAAAAACCGTGTGTGACCAGGGAAGTCTTTAAGGAGATCCAGAAGAAACGAGATCTTTGGCATAAATATAAGAATAATAAAACTGAAGAAATTAACAACAAAGTAATAAAACTAAAGTATGCATAGTGTCAGCTAGAAGAACTTATGGACACAATCTATTAACTAATAATAAACAGTTCTATTCATACATAAATCGTACTCTCAACTCCAGACATATCAGTTTCAGCATAATTGACAAAACCACCCAACAACCATACGAGTCAAGTTTGGAAGTTGGAGAATGCTTCGCAGAGCAGTTCGAGAGTGTTTTCACAAGACTGGTCCCAAACACGGCTATGCCTAGGCTCCCTTTAGAGACCTACTACAGATTGGAAATTAGCAATATTATATTTACACCAGAAAAAGTGGAGGATGCAATTAAATCACTCAAACCTAACTCTAGTCCAGGGCCTGATGAAATCGCACCAATATTTCTAAAAAACTGTGTTAAAACTATAAAAGAGCCACTATCTAACCTGCTTAACAATATTATTAGTACAGGTGGAAGAAAGCCATAGTTACTCCAATTTACAAAAAGGGAAACAAACAACATGCTGAAAATTACAAACCAATAAGCCTTACAAATGTCCTATGTAAATGCATGGAAAAAATAATAACAAAGGAACTTACAGAATTTTTCCTGGCGACGAATGTTATTCCCGAACAACAACATGGCTTTCTTCCAAGGAAGTCAACATTCACAAACCTTTTAAGTAGACTCAACGAATGGACATTAGCGGATGATAATCAAGAACCAACTGATGTCATCTACCTCGACTTTGAAAAAGCTTTTGATAAAATACCGACAAAGTTCTTAATCTATAAACTAAACCATTATGGAGTCAGGGGTAATCTCCTACAGCTGATTGGAGAGGGCTTTCTTGCAGGTAGAATGTTCCAGGTGCGTGTGAGTTCTACACTCTCACAAGATCACCAGGTATGCAGTGGTGTCTCTCAGGGATCCGTCCTGGGGCCACTGCTGTTCATCGTATATTTAAGCGATCTTTATCACGGGCTTAAAGCAAAGAATGCTTCATTTGCAGATGACGGAAACGTTTATGCGAATCCACTTCTTCAGTATGCTGACTTGCAGGCTGAGTTAAACAAAATCAAAGAATGCACACTGGAATGGAAAATGACTCTGAACGACACTAAATGCACTGTTTTGCATATTGGTAAAATCAATCCAAAGCTTAACTATTACTTTGAGCCAACAAAAATAATATCAGTATTAAAACAAAGAGATTTGGGAATCACCATCACGGGGTAATTCACATAGCACAAATGTGCAAAAAAGCTAACACAATGATCTAATTCATGATCAATCAACCTAATTCAAAAATCCTTTAAAGACCTGTCTAAAGAAATGATACTGAAACTGCTCAAATCATACGTAAGACCTAAGCTCGATTATGCCCAGTCTGTCTGGAATCCATATTATGTAATGGACATTGAACAGATTGAAAGGGTGTAGACACGTATGACCAAATTACCACAAGAATTTAAAGACTTGCCTTATGTGGAACGTCTAGCACAGCTGAACCTTACAACGTTAAAGGAAAGAAGAACTAGGGGCGATCTTGTGGAAAACATTTAAAATATTGAATAATCACTATGCATTTAACCTGAGGGAAATCTACCACTTTAATCATAATCATAATTTAAGAGGGCATAACCAAAAACTTTCCAAAGAAAAATGTAATAAGCTACTTCGAAGAAATTTCCTGACTAACAGAGTGGTCTACCATTGGAATGGTCTAAGTAACAACACTGTCAGCTCCACCTCCAAAAATCAATTTAAAAATCGTTTGGACCAAGAAATGAACAAAGAACATATGGCGTTTGTGCATTACTCTGTATTGACTACGAACCTTACTAAAATAAGATAAATAAGTGATAGGAAAATTTTTGAGTATTTTGAACTGGACTGTCATTTATTTTGGAATTTTGAAACTAATTTGTGATATGTGAGACTGTTAAGGAAAATGAACTCTGATAGTAACATGAATAATCTGTGAAAGCAACTCGAAAAGACTCAGCAATCTCATCGGATTCATCCGCCTACTGCTGATTACCATAATAATAATAATAATAATAATAATAATAATAATACCGCCCTAGCGGCTAGAATTGGTTTGCGCATTTCCATCCCATTTGCCGAGATTTACCCTCATACCGCCGCGTAAGATGTTTACACATCAAAATATACGTTTAATATTATGATGTATTATTTTTTGATTAATTTGCGTATTACACCAAATATAGGATTGTTTTAGGCGCCAGCGCCAGTGCAAGTTTTGCCCCCCGGCGCCGACATTTCTAGCTACGCCACTGGTTTCATCTAACTCATCCGCATTGACTCACTGCATGCATCCTCACCACCAAAGTGTCACTTTTATTTCCGTTATTTTTTCGGACTTATTAAGACGTTTCACTTCAAAAAATACAAAGTAGACCATGTTTTATTTTACAAAAATATTAAATAGTATAGTTTTCAAAGCAAAACATATAATTATTATAAACAAAAATATTATAATTAGATGGTGATGCAATAGGAACGTTCGCAAATGAATTAATAATAAGCAAAAATACAGTTTTTCTGGCCAAAAGGAAATTACAATGAAACGGTTAAATTAGACAAAAACTAGGTTTCGGACGGCACCAGAATATCAATCAAAGAAGATAATCTTCACTAGTTAACTTCAGCAGCTAGTTGCTGCTCCATTTCTTTCAATGACTTCCCGTAAACGACTGGGCATGGATGAGACAAGTGATGTCGTGTACTCAGGTGTAATTTGTTCCCATGTTTCAGCAATTTTATGAACTGGTTCATTCGCATTTCTTGGTCGAAAGTTGTTTAAATACATTTTCTTGGTCATAAAGTCCCAAACATTTTTTATTGGATTTATATCCGGGCTCCTTGAGGGCCATGGAAGGACATCAATTTGTTGTTCTTGCAAAAAATTGGCAACCAACCTTGCTCAGTGAATTGGGCAGTTATCCTAAAACAATACTTAGTAAGGGAATTAAAAGTAAAAGTGTTTAATCTTACGTTCTGAAACGTGAAATTTCTCCATAAAAATTTGTCACCGATGGAATCATGACATTTTCTAGAATGTTTCTATAAACATCGGCCGTAAATCTATCTTCGACGATGAGACAGACTCCACGGCCCCTGAAACTAATCCATGCCCAGACGTTAACAGAAAAGTGACCGCTTCTATTTACATTCTTAAGATATTGTTCGTTGTAGCGAGCACCACTGGGTCGATAGACTCGCAGCCGCCCATCGTGGTAGGATTTAAATGCTTTTCATCAGAAAAAATTACGGATCGCCAGAAATTTTCTTGTCCGAGAAATTGTTGTGCAAATTCCAACCTAGCGATCTTATTTTCTGGACTTAAAAAAACCCTGTTAGCTGCGCAACGGTTTCGCAGTTCCGTCTCCTTAATTCTGCGGCACGCGGTGTTACTGGAACCAGGAAACTCAGCTTCGTCTTTTGCCTTTACGGCTGTCTCGAACGGATTTTCTCTCAAGAAAGTTACCAAACGATTATCATCTTCTTCAGTCGAAATTCTGGGTCGTCCGGAACCTCGTTTCCGTCTAATTGAACCGTCCCGCTGTAATTTCTGTTTCCCAGAAGAACTGTATTTTTGCTTATGCGTAATTCATCTGCGATGGTTCGTATTGCTTTACCATCTAAAAAATTAAACTTAATTCACACTGTAATTTTATGACATGACCTTGAATGTACCAGTTTTTTTTTTTGGTGACGACCGTACTTAGATTTCTGTAACCCTGCATTTGCAACATTTGTTAAAAGAAGTTTTGACGGCTGTTGGAATATTCAGTGTTTTTTTAGTATTGGTGGAGCTTTTGGAAGATATTCTGCCATTTCTAAAAAATTAAAAACAGTAATGAACTAGGTTAATTTAGTTAAAAGTCATCTAATGATATATTTGATCTGGAATTAACAAAAATAATATAGAATTTAAATATCTGTATGTTGTTTCCAACCATATCTAAAATCAGTCCCCCTTATTTGATATAGCATACGAACTACTCTTACTAGCATTCATTTGAACTAATTCCTAACTAACCCAAACTTACCACGTTTTGCATTCAAAGCTTCTTCTTCCATTAAGCAACATTAACATGTTCACTTAGTAAATCAACATCATTGAGCGGGATAGTAACACTTCTTCATTAAATTTTAATGAAAAATAAGAACTCCTGTTGCACCACAACTTTTATAAAGATACAAAGTTTAAGAAACTCACAGAATTTAGACCGCAACGTGATACTTTAAAATATGGTATACTCTAGACCTATAAGCACCGGCCAAGAATTCTTGGCACGAATACAAAGTTCTGTAAATATTTTACGGTTAAATGCAGAGGTAATGGAAAGGGTGTTCAACTTTCTGCGTAGAATTAATCTTTGTTTACATGAAAGCGGGGGTCATTTTGAACATTTACTTAGAGTTTTATGGAACAATTTATAATATAAATTTGACGTTTTGGTTTGATATTCACTTGTGTGTATCATTCCTGTAGTTTTTTGCCAATTGTTTCTCATCATTACTGATGTCGTTTTTGTCATTTACAGATTTATCTTCCTTTTTTATTTTTACCATTTTTTTTATTACTGACTTGTGATACTTTACTTCCTGTGTGAGAATTTTCATGTCATTAAAGTTAAATTCATGCTTAGTGTTACATTCGCGTTTGTGTAATGCAGTAGATGCATTTTTTGTACATTTATAACCATTTAATCGATCTTCAAGATATTGTGTTCTTAGGCAGCACCAGATATTCTGAATAGTCGTGAATAATAATTCAGAATATTCGAGGAATATTCCTCGGTCAGATGGTTATGGTCGTTCCAAAAATATTCGAATGAATCAAGCTTGAATATTCTTCGAATGTTTAGAAGATTCCTGCGACAGGTGGTAATGATCATTTCAAGATGGTTCGTATTGCTTTACCATCTAAAAAATTAAACTTAATTCACATTGTAATTTTATGACATGACCTTGAATGTACCAGTTTTTTTTGGTGACGACCGTACTTAGATTTCTGTAACCCTGCATTTGCAACATTTGTTAAAAGAAGTTTTGACGGCTGTTGGAATATTCAGTGTTTTTTTAGTATTGGTGGAGCTTTTGGAAGATATTCTGCCATTTCTAAAAAATTAAAAACAGTAATGAACTAGGTTAATTTAGTTAAAAGTTATCTAATGATATATTTGATCTGGAATTAACAAAAATAATATAGAATTTAAATATCTGTATGTTGTTTCCAACCATATCTAAAATCAGTCCCCCTTATTTCATATAGCATACGAACTACTCTTACTAGCATTTATTTGAACTAATTCCTAACTAACCTAAACTTACCACGTTTTGCATTCAAAGCTTCTTCTTCCATTAAGCAACATTAACATGTTCACTTAGTAAATGCAAACATATCACATTGAGCGGGGTAGTAACACTTCTTCATTAAGTTTTAATGAAAAATAAGAACTCCTGTTGTACCACAACTTTTATAAAGATACAATGTTTAAGAAACTCACAGAATTTAGACCGCAACGTGATACTTGATTAGTTGAACCATAAAGGAATTATTAACGACGTCCGCCAAGTTTGATTACACTTTCGGTTGGTAGTAGGCGCTGGCCTCGTCAATACTTAAATAGATTAGCGTCTAGTGAGGTCCAAAGTCACGGATGGTCCTGACCAATCAAAAGCAAGACGCTAGCGTATATCGGAATTATACATGTCTTTCCGTTCTAGCGAAACACCTTTAACGCCTCGGTGGTGTAGTAGGCGGAGTGTTTGCTTGTCATTCCTGCGCTGCGGGTTCGATTCCCGTCGGTTGTGACAGATGTTTTGTTTACCTTTCTTTAAGGTTATGTTTTTTTTACTCTCTTTTCTTAATTTTGGGTTAGTTTTGGTTAGCCCCCGTAGCGAGCGGAGGGCCATGCGCGAAGTTGACAGTGCGCCTTCAATTGCCTTTAACGCAGAACGCTAGCGTTTGATTCGTCAGGACTATCCGTGACTTGGACCTCACTAGCGTCTAATCTTAAATAGCAGGGTGTTATACGAGAATGAATATTCCAAGAATGTATAGGATTATTCATTTCTGAATATTGCCGGATTATTTTTCATTAATATTTACAGAATCATATGCGCCTAATGTTCCTGAAAATGGAACAAAATATTTAAAAAAACGTTCATAGAATATTCTAGTATCATTCGGAATATGTTCATGCTTTATTGGATGAAGACAGAATATTCCGAGAATATTGGGTGCTGTCTGGTTTGTCATTCCAATATATCCATTTGGACAATTTATACATGGTAACGAGTACACTAGGTTGGATTTCTTTTTCTTTAGTAGACTTTACTTTTTAAAGGTATAAATAGAGACTTAAGAAGAGTATGTATTTATGTCTATGACTGTAATATTATTAAATAATAATAATATGTGTTTTAATTTTTCAGACACGTTGTTTGTATAAGGTAGAGCATTATATCG
>MU186810.1:70153-83865 GCA_016904865.1 Pissodes strobi
ATATGTATATCATCAAGCATTTCAAAGGACAGAATTAATTAATCTTAAATATTTTTAAGCCACTGCCACTAAACCTGGTACGCCAGAACCTGAAGATTGGTCGGCCAATCACGTTGATCTAAAATGGACTGAACCTGTCACTAACGGTGGCTCTCCTATTACTGGGTACATAATCGAAATGAAGGATAAATACAGTCCGCTTTGGGAGAAAGCTATTGAAACCACCAGTGCTAATCCAAAAGCCACTATAACTGGATTAATAGAAGGAAATGAGTATCAATTCAAAGTTATCGCAGTAAACGCTGCTGGGCCAAGTCCAGCTTCTGACGCTTCTAAAATATTTATTGCCAAACCTAGATATTGTAAGTTGATAATAATTGATTTATATACATAATCATATATAAGGCGAACTACTGCGCGTTATAGTCTTTATATTTTTTGCGTTGTAAATAATTTAATTAATAAATGTATAAATGTACTAATGATTATGTTGTAGAGTAGACTTACATTTTTTACCCACTTGCCTTTTTTTCTATTTCAGTGGCACCTAAAATCGATAGACGTTATCTGCATGACGTCACAATTTCTGCAGGGTCGCCACTTAAATTCGAAGCCAATATTATCGGTGAGCCACCACCAAGCATCGAATGGCGCTACAATGGCATCACTCTGAAAAATGATAAACGTTGTACTATTGACAATCCTAACTACAGTACGAAAGTAGCTATTCGTCCAATTAATCGTGATGATACTGGTGAATATACAGTTACAGCAACTAACAGTTCTGGAAAAGATGCACACACAATTAATGTCACTGTTACTGATAAACCTAGTCAACCGCAAGGACCTCTTCAGGTTTCTGATGTCAATAAGAATGGCTGCAAACTAAAATGGAAACGCCCTAAGGATGATGGTGGTACTCCTATAGAATACTACCAAGTCGATAAGATGGATCCAGAAACAGGTTGTTGGGTTCCGTGTGGAAGAGCTTCTGAACCAAGTAAGTTTATTCTACATACTAATAAGAATGCATTAATTAAATTATTTTAACTTTCATACACCACATACAAATAATTACTAACTCCACAAAATGAAATAATATCTATTATCTTTAGATTTTGAAGTTACCGGACTGATACCAAATCATGAATATACATTCAGAGTAGCTGCTGTAAATGCTGAAGGTGACTCGAAGCCTCTAGAAGCAGAAAAATCTATTATCGCTAAGAATCCATTTGATGAACCTAGTGCGCCCGGTCACCTTAAGGCAACTGACTGGGATAAACATCATGTTGATTTAGAATGGGTTCCACCAAACCATGATGGTGGTGCTCCTATCACTGGTTACATTATTGAAAAGAAAGACAAATTTGGCGAATGGGAAAAAGCTCTTGAAGTTACTGCTGATAAACTTAAAGCAACGGTTCCCGATCTTATTGAAGGACAGCCTTACCAATTCCGAGTTCGTGCTGTAAATGCTGCGGGACCTAGTGATCCAAGCAATGAAACTCCAACGATCATTACTAAACCACGAAATTTGGCCCCGAAGATTGATAGAACAAATCTCATACAAGTTAAAATACGTGCCGGGCAAAGCTTTGGATATGATGTGAAAGTGTCCGGTGAACCAACGCCTACTACCAAATGGTTAATTAAAAGTAAGGAAGTTAAATCTGGTCAAAATTGCAAAGTGCAACATAATGAATATAATACTAAAATATCTGTAAAAAATTCTACTCGGGCGGATTCTGGAACTTATACTGTTACTGCTGAAAATATTAATGGCAAAGATATTGCTGAAGTGGAAGTTATTGTCTTAGATATACCCTCTCCTCCAAGTGGGCCGCTCAAAATATCAAATATTCATGCAAATGGATGCAAGTTGGAGTGGAGACCTCCAGTGGATGACGGAGGTCAACCAGTTGAAAATTATATTGTGGAAAAGATGGACGAAACGAGTGGACGCTGGGTGCCGGTCGGCGAAACGGAGGGACCTCAAACTTCAATGCAAGTTGACGGTTTAATTCCTGGTCATAAATATAAATTTAGAGTCAGGGCACAAAATCGCCAAGGCAAATCGGAGCCATTGACAACATCTCAGGCAATCGAGGCTAAAAATCCATTTGAAGTACCAAGTAAGACAAACGCCCCTGAAATTGTGGATTATGATAGTAACTTTGTAGAACTGAAATGGGACAGGCCAGAAAGCGATGGTGGGTCACCAATTACTGGCTATATAATCGAGAAACGAGATAAATTTAATCCTAATTGGGAAAAATGTACCGAAGTTGAAGGTGACTTCACAAGAGGAAAAGTTAATAACCTTATTGAAGGCACCCCATACGAATTTCGAATTAGAGCTGTAAATAAAGCTGGTCTTGCAGAACCAAGTAATGCTTCTAAAATTCACGTTGCCAGACCCAAAAATCGTAAGTTGAAACAATGTTTAAATGTTCCTCAGATCGTATTTGCAGCTTAACATCATTAATCGAATAGAGCCAATTCAGACTTTTACCTTAGAAAAATATATTTTAGCACTTCAATTTATCGTTTAAATATCTGTACTATATATTATTATAATAAGATTTTGTTTTCAGTTGCTCCCAAGATTGACAGAAATGCATTCTTTGACATTAAAGTCAAAGCTGGTGATGCTATTGAGTTCAGTATTCCCATTATTGGTGAGCCTCCCCCAAGCAAAGAATGGAAGCATAAAGAAGATATTCTATTCAATTCTGATCGTGTCAAGATAGTCTGTGAAGATTACAAAACTCACATGAAAATTACTAATGCGCAGAGGACTGATAGTGGTCCATACACCTTGACAGTTAAAAATATAAATGGTAGAGATGTCGAAACTGTAAAAGTAACAGTTTTGGATATACCAGCACCACCAGAAGGTCCTCTTACAGCTGATAATATTACTAAGAATTCAATGACTCTTCACTGGAGACCGCCAAAGGATGATGGTGGTTCAGAAATTTCCAATTACCAGGTTGAAAAACTCGACACAGAAAATATGAGATGGGTACCTGTTGGAGAATCAGTTGGAACATCTATGAGAATTCCTAATTTAACCGAAGGTCATGATTACCAGTTTCGCGTTCGTGCTGTAAACAAGCAAGGTGATTCTCTACCATTAGCGACAACTGAAAGTATTACTGCTAAAGATCCCTTTACTAAACCAGACAGACCAGGTGCGCCTCAACCGACCGACTGGGACAAAGATCACGTTGACCTTAAATGGACTCCCCCAAGAAAAGATGGAGGAGCGCCAATTACCGAATACATAATTGAAAAAAGACCGAAACACGGGTAAGGACAAATATATATATTTTTCGGTATGAAATAAAAAACGGAGTGTGCTTAAGACCACACGACAGAGGTCAAAACTGCAACAAGGCCCGATTAATATATTTTTGCGTTCTATATTCACAAAGTAATAATATTTACAATATATACAATTATAATTGTGTATCAATTATTACTAAGCTAAACTTTGCTCTGACTGATCTTCGTCACTTGTATCATACTCTAAGAATAAAACAATAGGATTATTGTAACTGAAATATGAAACAAATACTTTCCATTGATCGATCTATTTACTAAATAACTAAAAAAACAGCAATCATCTTTCCATATTTTGTTGTGCGAGCAAAACAGGCATAACAGCTCCGTTAACTGTTCCTCTCTCTCGCTTGGCTAGGGTCTACTTTTCAATCGTATTGATTCGATTTTTTGGTATGTTACACTCGTAACGCGTAACCCCTCTCTTTAATGTACGAAGGTTTGTTTGTTCCTGATTTTTCGGTTTTCCTGTATTAAAATATTATCTAACGTCGTCAAAACTCGGAACGTTTTAGTTCAACTAGCTCACGTGCTACGTATCACTATTTGTAAAGTATTCTCCTGTACCGTTTTTGGCGTAGATTCCCTCAAGTGATCAGCTTTTATTAAAAAAAAATATTTTCTCGAAAGAAAAAATAAAAACCCTCATTTGCTAAACATATAAATCGATGTTTTTACATTTCCTTAGACTCAAAAGTTCATTTGCCGGCATTTTCGAAACAAAGAAGCATCTATATAGATTTTCTCGAATCAATTCCTTATCGAACTGTCGTCTCGGTTTTTGGATCATCCCGACTTTTTTGGCTAAAACGACCTAAATTGGCCCCTTTTTTAAAATTATACACGCCGAAAAGAATATTCGTCATTTTCCGTTTTTTCGCAAATTTCAATAGGATTCGGAAGACTGTCAAAAAAAACATCAAAATTAATTGGTTTTGTCGACAGGTATAGTTGTTAATTTTTTTCAATAGTTATCGTATATCAAAGCAAAAGTCTGAAAATTGCTCATTTGACATAATAACTTGGACACGGAAAATCTGACCACCAAAAAACAACTGACTGCCGGTTGCCCCCAAATGTTGCCTAAAACGTGCCAAATTCGAAAACTTCACTGAGCTGCTTTCGAGATAAATATAAGAAAATCTAATGATAGTCGAGCGTGACGTGTGACGACTCAGTCTGATTCACTATCCAGCAAAAGTGTACTGACTGCATTTAAAGAAGTTTACACTTGAAATATTAGAGAGATTTTAGGCCCCTTTTTTCAGCATATCGTTATTGTGAGCATGCGCAGTACTAAAATGTCATCACCTTGACTTCATTAACGATAACGGTTTCCGTTAACTATGAAGAAATAAGGAAGGTGTTATCGTAATCGTTGTGGTTATTTCATGGGCTGTAATGTCGAGTCCTTAGAAGTTACTATTATTCTCTTGAGTTTGGCGAAAGTTGATTGATTATTCGGTGACAAATTTGAAAACGTATAGAATTTATATATTTTTTTTAGTTAACTTGGTAGTAAGTTACTTGAAGAAACTTAAATATAGTTTTGCATTTTTAAACATTGTAGGGCATGATTATTTCTTAGAATAAATAATAGTATAATAATAATACTACTAATTGCTGTGGAATTCTCAGTGCTTTTGCTAATCGATAAATATGTTCTTTTTAAACCTAAAATAAAGTTTTGCTCCTTCTCTTCAAAGTTATCTAAATCGAATTCTACCTGAACCTGCTGCAGAGGATTGTTTCGAAAAATATCATTCAGGATAATACCTCTGATTAAAATTGTGGTTGGCTCCATTAGGATCATGTCTTCGAATTATATTTACTCGAGCTCCTTCCATTTTGGCCAACGAAACTGGATTGGATAGCACGGAAATCTAAGATTGAGTTACTATATTCATAATATACAAATACACAAATGTCATTTGTGACATTTGTCACTGCCGTTATTTTTAAGAGGATTTTTGACATTCGTGTTAAGAAGTTTGAAATCTCTTTCCTGAAAGGCGTCCTAATCATTATCGATAATAACGTTAACCATAACACTGCCCAAAAATGCTGTTATTTTTAGATGGCTTAAAAACTCTCTATTATGTTATGGTTTATTTTGTCGGTAATATAACGATGCTGTTATTAGATGTATTAAAAATATTAACATTATGCAATCTTCCATAAACAAATTTATTTCTGTTTTAAAGAAACTCTTTACAATAATTGTATTACAGTCTTGAAAAAGAATGTGATAGCTTGTAAAGAAACCATTCCCTAGATATTGACGTAATTGCACAAATGTCGGGTCTAACGAATCGAGATGATATTAACATCCTGTGGTATTATGTTATCAATTGTATATTTATATTTTGCAAGAACATGTTCATAAATATACCTAACTTTGACACACATTTTTTTTATAAATGAAGAAACTATTGAAATTTTCCGGTCACAGCTATATAAACCGCATTTCAGCATTTTATAGATTTAATACCATCCAGGCTTTTATTTACTTCATCACGTAAATATGATATATCAGACCACAATTACATTAATATTTTATCAAGTTCGCTTATAAGACAAGTATATCAACAAGTTTTTTTTTCGACTATAGAACATGGGACGAAGCTGTAAGAGTGCCTGGAAATGCTACCATTGGAACTGTACCAAACCTAAAGGAGAAGGAAGAATACGAATTTAGAATAATCGCTGTAAATAAAGGCGGCCACAGTGAACCAAGTGAAGCGTCCGTACCAGTTATAGCTACACCAAGATTTCTTGCTCCACACTTCAATAAGAGTTTGTTGGAAGATATTATTGTTAAAGTAGGTCAAAGATTTGGATGGACAATTCCAATTGAAGCTGCACCTAAGCCAACTGCCAAATGGAATGTAAATGGAAAAGAGATTTCTGTAGATGATAGAGTAGATCATGCTATATATAATAACAAAATATCTTTTGACATTACTTCAGCATTACGCACAGATACTGGTAGATATACTCTGTTGCTTAGCAATGATCTTGGTAGTTTCACTGCCTCCGCACAAGTTACAGTTTTAGATAAACCAGGACCACCACAACCACCGCTTGACATAAGCAGTGTTTCCAAAGAAAGTGCCAGAATTTCCTGGAGACCCCCACTTGATGACGGTGGTTCACCAATCCTTCATTACATTGTCGAAAAAATGGATGTATCTCGTGGAACTTGGTCAGACGCTGGGATGGCCAATATTACCTCACATGATATTACAAGACTCATTCATAAGAAGGAGTACTTCTTCCGAGTCAAGGCAGTCAACGCTGTTGGAGAATCTGAGCCACTTGAAACACCAAGGAGCATTATTGCTAAGAATGAATTTGGTAAGTTTCTCTGACACTTAATTCCATACATCAACTATATTAGCATACCTATTTATTTTATCGTTTACACAGATGAACCCAGCGCTCCTGGTAAGCCAGCTGTTACCGACTGGGATAAGAATCACGTTGAATTGGAATGGACTCCTCCTAAGAGCGACGGAGGTTCACCTATTACTGGATACATTGTTCAAAAGAAAGAAAAGGGCAGTCCTTATTGGACAAATGCTGTACATGTCGCTGCTGGAAAGAATACCTGCACCGTGCCAGACCTCACGGAAGGTCAAGATTATGAATTTCGAGTAACTGCAGTAAATACAGCTGGACATAGCGAACCATCGGAACCTTCCGATGTTGTTACTGCCAAAGCTAGATTTTGTAAGTACAAATTTTAAATATTTCTGGTGTTTAGTCAATATTTTATATATTTCAACACGTTTCCTTATATTTCAGTGCCCCCTAAGATTAAGTCTCCTCTTAACGATATCCGTATCAAGGCAGGACTTATATTACATATCGATATCGACTTTATTGGAGAGCCTTGTCCGGAAGTCACATGGACTATAGGAAGCAAGCCTATAGCTGCGAATGAGCGTATGACGGTTACATCGATAGGCTATCATACCGTAATTCACACTGTTAATGCCAAGCGTTACGATAGTGGCTTATATCATATTTCAATCAAAAATTCCTCGGGTATTGATGAAGGTTCATTCCAAGTTATTGTTCTTGGTAAGTTACATGCTTGATTTAAAAATAATAAAAATGCTCTCGTGAAACTAATTTTTAGATCGTCCTGGATCACCACAAGGACCACTCGAATATGAAGAAGTTACTGCTCAAACCGTAACTCTTTCATGGAAACCACCCAAAGACAATGGTGGTAGTGAAATCACGTAAGTTAAACCATTCTATAAGTTAGATGTTTCCCGGATATTATATCTTATATTGTAGTGGTTATGTTATTGAGAAGAGAGACCTATCCCATGGCGGAGGTTGGGTACCTGCCGTTAACTACGTAAATCCTAAGTACAACCACGCAATTGTTCCAAGACTACAGGAGGGCACAAAATATGAGTTTAGAGTATTTGCTGAAAACTTACAGGGTCGCTCAGACCCACTTGAAACGGAAAAACCCGTCGTCGCCAAAAACCAATACGGTAAGATTACCCCATTTCTATGCGAATCATGCATACACGTATACAAAATATTTGTCTAGCCATACGAAGTTATTAAATGAAACTAGTACAGTTATATGGTTTTTATAAATTGAATAGAGAGATAAAAATAATTGAGTAGCGGAAACGTGAGTAGCCAACCGGTGATGGTACGCTTTGCTTGAGTACGTTATATAAAAATAAAACCGATCTCTGATCAATTTACAGTTTCTATATTTTTTTTTAACTAATTTAGATTAACACAAGTTAATCCATTAATGGACTATGGAGAGACAAATGTTTTTCACACCTCTATATTTCAGATGTCCCTGGAAGGCCTGGAAAGCCAGAACTTGTGGATAGTGATAAAGACCATATTAAATTTAAATGGGCTGCTCCTATTAGCAATGGTGGATCTCCTATTTTCGGATATGATGTTGAACGACGTGACCGTGCAACTGGTAGATGGGTTAAGTTAAACAAGGATCCAGTTAGAAGCCAAGAATATTATGATGATAGAGTACAAGAGGGCCACCAATATGAATACAGAGTTTCAGCTGTTAACGCAGCTGGTAACGGAAAACCAAGTGATGCTTCTAATATCTTCATTGCTAAACCTATGAAAGGTAAGTTAATAATTTGTTTCAAACTTATGGAATATTTATTTCATTTACTCACTTCAGAAAAACCAAAGTTGTGGCTTGATGGAATTATTGGAAAGAAAATCAAGGTTCGCGCCGGAGAGCCTATTAATATTGTCATTCCGTTAACTGGGGCACCAGCACCTAAAGTTGGATGGATTAAAAACAAACTTCAAGTACCTGAAAGTAGCAGAATATATGTAAGATTTATTAGGCAATTTTTTTAACACTGATCCTAATGCATAATTTCTATTATAGACTGAAACAAACAATGAAGTCACCCGACTGCACGTTGAAGCATCAAATAGAGCTGATGCCGGTATTTACACAATCAGAGCCAAGAACGAATATGGTTCTGATGAAGCAGATATTGAAGTTATAGTAGTTGATAAACCTGGAATACCTAAAGGCCCATTGCAATATACTGCTACTACACAAGACACCGTGTCGCTTTCATGGAATCCACCAAATGATGATGGCGGTGGAGAAATAACCGAATATATTGTGGAAATATCAGAATTTGGTACTGACAGTTGGCGTCCATGTCCAGGCTTTTGTCCAAGACCATCTTTTACTGCCCGTGGACTAACAGAAGGCAAAAAATATGTATTTAGAGTTAGAGCTGAAAATATATATGGTGTTTCAGAACCCCTTGAAGGTAAACCGGTAGTTGTCAAGAGCCCATTTGATCCACCAGGTGCACCAAGTCAGCCAGAAATTACTGGATATTCTCCAAATTCATGCTCGCTAAAGTGGAATCCACCAGTATCAACGGGGGGTAAACCCATTTCTGGATATATTGTCGAAAAACGCGAACGCGGAGGTGATTGGGTGAAAGTAAACAATTATCCAACTCCAAACGCACAATATACTGTGCAAAATTTACGCGAAGGGAACAAATATGAATTCCGCGTAACTGCTGTTAACGAAGCGGGACCAGGAGAACCAAGTAAACCTACAGAACCAATAATTGCTCAACATAAAAGATTTACCCCATCTGCTCCAGAACCACCAAAAGCTGATCGAATTACAAAAAACAGTGTTACACTGTCATGGAGACCGCCTAAGAGCGATGGGGGTTCAAAACTCAAAGGGTATATTCTACAGCAACTTCTTAAAGGGTCAGATGACTGGATAGACGTTAACTCGCTTCCTATTAATGACACCATTTATAATGTTCCCAAACTTAAAGAAGGCGAAGAATATCTTTTCAGAGTTATTGCTGTGAATGATGTGGGAAGGTCCGTGCCAAGTAGATCCAGTAATCCAATTCTCATTGAAGAACAACCCAATAAACCAACTATGGATTTGGGTGGCATTCGTGATATTACTGTGCGAGCCGGAGAAGACTTTAGTATTCATGTTCCATACGTTGGATTTCCAAAACCAACTGCCTCCTGGTTTGCTAATGATCAAATATTGGACGAGTCTAATAGTCGGATCTTCCCAAAGCTTGCCGATGATTATGCCAGTATTATTGTTAAAAATTCTAATCGATCTGACACCGGCCAGTACCGCCTACAACTTAAGAACCCGTCTGGTTTCGATACTGCCACCGTTAACGTTAAAGTTCTTGACAGACCTGGGAAGCCAGAAAATCTTAGAGCTGATGAATTTGCTGGTGATGCTCTTACACTATACTGGCAAGCGCCGAAAGATAATGGCGGCGCTGACATTACCAACTATATTGTGGAGAAAAAAGAAGCGAAGTCGTCCACTTGGACGAAGATAAGCAGTTATGTGACTGTTCCATTTGCCAGAATACGGAATTTAACACTTGGCAAAGAGTATGACTTTAGAGTAATAGCTGAAAATCTGTATGGGCAATCAGAACCAGCGCTTACATTTGAACCAATTCGAGCCAGACATCCATTTGATCCCCCAGGTGCTCCTGGTATACCAAGGGGAATTGAAACGAGTGAAGATTCTATAACTATTCAGTGGACCAAACCACGACACGATGGTGGTTCTCCCATCACAGGTTATATTGTAGAAAAACGTCTTATTACGGAAGATAAATGGACTAAAGCTTCTCACACTTTAGTTCCTGATTTAAATCTAAAGGCCATTAATCTTATTGAAAATCACGAATATGAATTTAGAGTTGCCGCAGTAAACGCAGCCGGTCAAGGACAATGGAGCTCTGCATCGGACGCTATTTGTGCGAGAGCATCACCAACTGCTCCTAAAATTACATCAGATCTTAACATTCGTGACATTATTGTTATTGCAGGTGAAGAATTGAGAATTACAGTTCCATACGTAGCTACACCAAAACCCAAAGCTATATGGATCATTAATGGAGATGAAGTTACATCAGATGAGAGAATTAAAATGGAAACCAATGACATAGCATCAATATTCTTTAATAAAACAGCTAAACGCACAGATACTGGTAGCTATACGATTAAACTTACAAATTCTATGGGATCCGACTCGGCTTCTTGTAGAGTACTTGTTGTCGATAGACCACAACCACCTCAAGGGCCTCTTGATATTTCTGATGTCACTCCTGATAACTGTTCACTTACATGGAGGTCTCCTCTGGATGACGGTGGATCACCAGTTACCAATTACATCGTTGAAAAATTAGACACAAGCGGTATATGGGTTAAAGTAAGCAGTTTTGTTCGTAACACCCATTATGATGTGATGTGTCTTGAACCTAACAAAAAATATAGCTTCAGAATTAGAGCTGAAAATCAATATGGCGTCAGCGAACCACTTGAGAGTGGAGAATCAGTTATCGCTAGATATCCATTTACTATTCCAGAGCCGCCAGGCCCACCACGGGTCGCTGATTGGGACAATAACACTATATACTTGACTTGGGATAGACCAGCTCATGATGGCGGTTCGCGCATACAAGGTTACAAACTGGAATTTCGAGATGTGCGCGATTCTCACTGGGTTAGCGCTAGCGACTACCTTATTAAAGATGCGCGATTTGACTTGTACAACATGGTTACCGGGCAAGAATATGAATTTAGAGTCCGAGCAAAAAATGCTGCCGGTTTTAGCAAACCATCTGCGTCATCCTCACGATTTAAACTAAAGGCCAAATTCAATGTTCCTTCTTCACCTCGTAATCCTAAAGTGGTTAATGTCGGTAAAGGCTACGTTGACCTCACTTGGGAAATACCAAGTTCAGATGGAGGATCAAAAATCACTGGTTATCTCATTGAAAGGAGAGAAATTGGCAGCCCATTGTGGACCAAATGTAACGATTACAATGTTAGCGATAATAACTTTACAGTTCTAAATTTGCAAGACAGATCTGAATATGAATTCAGAATATCTGCAATTAATGCCGCAGGAAAGAGTGAGCCAAGTAGTTGTACAGCTCCTGTTAAAGTATGTGAAGTGCTTGGGGGAGAAAAACCAGACTGGGTAAGGAGATTGCAAAATACATCAGCCCCTCTTGGAAAATTCGTAACTTTGGAATGTGAAGCTACAGGAAAGCCTGAACCAACATTCCGCTGGTTGAAGAACGGACGCGAAATTCAAGGAAGCGCCAGATTCAAAATTGAATCCAAAGGTGGTGTTGCTTTGTTAAATATTTCTGATCTTTTGGATGTTGATAATGGGGATTATTCATGTGAGGCCAGTAACTCACTCGGATCAGTTACTACAAGAGCATGTCTAAAGATTGGAAGTAAGTATTAACCGTTGCCACTAAATATGTTTACTTTAATTAAACCCTGAATTAAAGAAATAAAATATCCCATTTATGTATAATTTATGATTGATGCTTAAACTGAAATACTTAAGTCTCTACCAAATATAAATTTTTCTATTATTAGTTATCACTATTCATAATTTCAAATATTAATACGTATCGTATTAATCAAGCTTTTTTGAATTTTAGATCCCCCAAGAATCGAAAGACTACCAGAAGATCTATACTTGGCTGAAGATGATAATACCAAGATCAAGATTTACTACTCAGGAGACCAACCTTTGGATGTTACTCTTACCAAAGACGGACAAAAGATTGAAGATGATTCTCATATACGATTTACCATCTTTGATGATTATATTGTAATATTTATAAGAGAGATTAAGAAATCAGACGCTGGTAGCTATAACCTTACGGTGAAAAACGACAGTGGTAGTGCTTCTGGTAGCTTTCTAGTATACGTCACTGGATTACCAGGGCCGCCAAATGGTCCGTTAGGGACTACTGATATCACCAAACATACATGTACTTTAAGCTGGAAACCACCAAGCTATGATGGAGGTCTTCATGTAACTCATTATGTAGTAGAAAGAAAAGATATATCTGGAACTCATTGGATAACTGTATCTAGTTCCTGCAGAGATACCACGTTTACAGTTCAAGGGCTTACAGAAGGTCAAGAATATTTATTCAGAGTAATGGCCGTAAATGATAATGGAATGGGACCACCACTGGAAGGAATTAATCCCGTAAGAGCCAAAGCTCCATTTGATCCGCCATCACCACCTGGTATTCCAGTTGTTACCCAAGTCGGTGGCGATTTTGTCAACCTAGAATGGACGAAACCAGATAATGATGGTGGAGCACGAGTACAAGGATACTGGATAGACAAGCGTGAATTTGGGCAGCTGGCCTGGCAACGTGTTAATGCAGGAATATGTGTCCCCACGCAAATCAATATTTCAAATCTAATTGAATCGCGAAAGTATGAATTCAGAGTATTCGCGCAAAATATTGTGGGCCTTTCTGAACCCTCGTCCGCCTCTACATCTGTTGTTATTGTAGATCCGTTAGCACCAACACCTCCAGAAATCATTAAGCCACTCAAGAATGCCCAAAGTATACAGAACCATAATGCTAAATTTGAATGCACCATTACCGGTGTACCAACTCCAACTATAACATGGTACAAGGGAGCCAGAGAGATTACTAATGGATCAAGATATCATATTTACAGTGAGGGCGATATCCATCATCTCATTATTCATGATATATTCGGAGAAGATGCCGACGAATATGTCTGCAGGGCATCTAATAAGGCAGGCGTAAAATCTACGAGAGCTGAACTGCTAATAATGAGTGAGTATAGTAAAGTTGACTTTAATGTAATCATGGCCGGACTGAATTCTGATAGAGTATGGGAAATTAGCAAGGTATAATGTAATCTGTGATCAGGTGTGCAACCCTCTTCAAATTTACCATATAAGCAAACTATGTAAGCCCGATTGTAATACGCCGTACTGCTGACACCTG
>MU186811.1:0-51638 GCA_016904865.1 Pissodes strobi
CAGGCCTCAAACCTAATTGAGATTATGGTATCATACTTTAAATAATAATAAAATTCTTCAAAATAAGTATCATCAAAATTATAAGATCGCCAACGCCTAATCTAAGTTTCAAATAATTAATCCTGTCAGTTCATTTATTTTTAATGCTCTTAACTAAAGTGAATTTTTAAAGTTCTGGCTAAGTAACAGGCAATTACAGAACGCCTTCAATAAATAAAGATTAAACCCCTAAATAAAAAGTCAATTATAAATTAATCCCATTGTAGCAGTAATATCAGTGGACAAATAAACAGTTAAATAAAAATATTAATCACATTAAATTGACCTATGGAGAAAATATATAGTTAATGAAGGTATACAGGGAAACTCGAAGTAAGCTCAATTCGGTAACCTGCTTATGGACAAAACCTAAAGATATAGTTATGTAAGACGGTCTACTGCCATAAGGCTTACAGTAGATTACAGTAATGTAGCGTTAAGTAAATGTAATTAATATAAAAATGTATATCAGATAATTACAATGATACTAGCAAGTCATTTGTTAACCAAGATAATATCGTACACAGTAATGATGGCAGAGTGCTTCCCAATTTATCTCATTATAATTTAATAAAAGCACTGGACCTGATGGTCAAAACTACAACGATAATATCTAGACTTTGAAAAATTGTATTTTCTCTCCCTTCGCGTTCATCGGTCGGATGCGAAGACCACTCGTCATCAATGACCACGTTGACAACCCCACGCCATTGAGATAGTGAATAATTCAATTACTTGTAAATACTTAAAATAATTTACCTCCATTGGAGTAATACCTGAGGTATGAAAATTATTGAAAGCTATGTAAATTAAAATGTATAATTCAGTTTACCGCTGATGTAAAACAAAAGAATCTTTGTCATTAAAAGGTAAAGTTACAAAGAAATAGATTTACGTACTAGTCAATTTAAGTTAATAGAAAAACTAAGTAATCAAAAAGCCAAACATAAATCAAGGGCGGTATACAAAATAATTTACATGTTATGCAACAAGTCAATAGACGATATATAACTACTGAAAATCACCTCGTACCAAGTAGAACGAGCGGAAATATACTTTAAATAAATAATTATTAAACTACCCAAAACATGATCATATTCCGTTTACACTTCTTGAGCACATTAAGAGTTCATGCATACTAATAATATTGTCTTGCGTATTGTAATGAGTTCACAAAGGAAATACATGTGAAATCTAAAACAGTATATTCTAAATTACTTTTATTTAAAGTGAAATTAGATACAGAACGGCTAACAATAAAAATAACAAGTCTGAAACACTAAAATTAATCTTGTCACAAAATAACGACGCATAAAAAAAAACAAAAAGGCTACTTATCTGCGACGAAGACAGTGAAAAATATTACTTTCAGCGCGAGTACAAACACCAAATAAATAATACCCTAAAGGTAATAAAAATATACTCTCTGAATGTTGTTACGGTAATTTTAACAATTCCGTAACATCAGGTTTTTCTGAGTTCGCTTGTATTTATTTTTAGTTGAATAAGTGATAGTGAAATAGTGAAATAATAACTTTTCATCTTCAACCTATTTTGAATTACTGTCTGAACCGACCTGGTAGCAACAGTGTGGAAAATTCCGCATTAAATAGTACGAAAATATTAATAAATAATGAATTTTTATGTTGCCCATCGAGTTCATTTAAAACTAATTTTTGTCTCTTAAATACATCAGTCGATAATAATTATCTAGTTAATATAAAATGAAAATTAATATTATGGGTTGGATCTACGTAAATACAGCAGTAAAATATATTATTTAAAATTGATGAATAGTTTCAAATATGCAGATCATATTTCATGCTTAAAATCGGTTGCTTCGTACGGTGGAAAAAGTTGAAATATTTGTGACGACTGCGTGTCAGTGTAATTTTTTTTCGAGATGTGATTCTGGTGGAAGGTAGGTCTCGACTTTAAAATCTGTCTTGTACCGACGACCAGCGTGAGAGGTTTGTGAGAAGGTAGGGCTTGACTTTTTCTTTATGTTTTTTTGCGTTATCTGACCTTATTTCTAGTTTCCTATATCGTAATGTCTGTAGGCAGAATAAAGCTGCTAAGCGTGCGAATCTCTGATATCTATATGTTGAATAAGCTCGTGAATGTCGGATATTTGTCTACTAACGTTTCACACATACCACGTTGTCTTTTGTCGTGTGTATGTTTTTGTCTGTAGGGCATATGTGTGATAGTGGGTTTTTTGGAGCTTAAGGCTCCTGGTTAAGAGAAAAAAAGGGACTTGATTTCGTATTTAGTTCAGCAACCCAACTAAGGAATCGATCAAATTGACCTATAGGGCTCATATCTAGGTTCTAGTTAGGGGTAGCATTTTTAGAAATTAATAAACAAAACTGTCTATAGTGTGGGAAACTTAGTCTAATTTTCTCTGGTATCGTTATCGGATGTTAGGAGTTATATAGGGAATCAGAGTTAAGCTTAGTTAGTTGTTGTTCGGCCTATAGAAGCATTTTATCGTCACCTTGTTATTTAAAGAGCGCCTTCTCAAGCCCTTCTCGACCGTGGTCGGTACAAGAGCATAATAATTGTTTGTTTGTTTTATTTCTCTATTTCTGTTTAAATTTGTTGTTACCTTTGTTTTTGAATTAAACTGATTTTTGAGTTAGAAAATAGCTTTCAGGCAATAATTGAATTGAATAATTGTCATTACCTTTATTTTGGAATTGAATTGATTTTTGAGTTGAAAAGTAGCTTTCAGAAAATAATTGCATTCTGATTATCTGTTTGAATTTATCGATCTCACTTTTGTTCTTACCTGATTACTGTAATTGTTTTTTTAATTGAAATATTGTTCATCACAATCTTTATCAGCTTAAACAGCTAGTTATTTCATTTATTATTTTTAATCAGGTCACTGTTTAATAGAGGTGGGCGATTACGAGAGATTTGTATAATCGAGATATCACTCGATCGCTAATTTTAATAACTCGATCATGAAATTAGTAGTCGAATGATCTCTATAATCGAATGATTCACTACTAATTTATTATTACTAATTCAAGGTTCTTGACAATTTGGCGAAAAGTTAGGCAAAATGCAAGGATTGCCGTGCCATGGCCATGGCCGTTGCTGTTAGTCGCGTTGTTGTGTTGGTGTGGGGACTTTTCGAGAGATGTCTCGATGAATGATAATCTAGAATTCACTTATTTGATATTCGCTCGAGAGATGCAACCGCAACCGCCGAGGCCGAGATATGATTAGTATTAGTATTCTCTGTTAGTAGTTAGGTTATACACTACTAGCTTGATTTACTAATTATTTTAGAATTTGCTAATATTATTAATATTAAAGTTAAAAGGTTTAGGGCTAAGCCGGCTAAGGCAAGTTGTTTGGAATTTTAGTTTTGACGGTTGTCATATTTTAACTTAAAAGATAATGAATTTTACGAATTATAGAGGGTGTTGCCTCTAATACGGAACGAATTTTGCAACAAAACTACAATCTTTTTAATATTTTTTTAACAAACTATAAATTCATTGTAGCCATTATTATAATATCAAATGTTTTTGAGAACTTAAAAGTTATAGGGCGTTCAAAATATGTTTGAGGCTAGGACGTGGCTCGTTAGAAACGAACAAAATGGTGGCCAAGGCCACAATTATTGATTCCGAATAATATAAATATTCATCTCTCTTCCTCTCCTCTTCGGCGACAGAGACCGACAACCGAAACACGAGCGAGATAGGGATCCGAGAAATGAATATACGAGTCATTGAATAATTCGTATATCGGTTTCGTTCCAAATTAGTATTACTAATTAGTAGTCAGCTCTTAACCGTTAGCGAGATATCTCGAGAGATCTTCATAATCGAATGATTTCATTAGTATATCTCATAATCGCCCATCACTACTGTTTAATTTAAAACCGTAGTTATTGTCTATGGTCTAAACAATTCTGTGCAAATTGGTGGAGGCATATTTAATTAAATTAAATTCAATTTTTCTCCAGCGTGTTTTGGCATCTTTCAGCATTATTAATTAAGAAGAATTATTTTTGTAGTTATCTCTTGCCAAGTTCTGTATTAAAAGCCTAAGCTTAGACAAGCAACGCTCTCCGCCAAATTGAAACAGAGTTGATAACAATATTCTTGGTGAACTCTTTAACTGCCTTGTACTGGTTTTTTTTTCATGCTACTGAGTCCACACGCACTCGGCCTTACCAGGACAGCTTCCAGTGACGTCACAGGACAGATCCTAGACACTACAGCAATGTCCAGTAACACTCTCCAGGAAACTCGGAGGAACCACAAGGTGATTAAAGTGTAAATGTCACCAGGATAATTCAACGGAATTCACTTATTTTTGTTGGAGGAAATAGAATAAAAATTGTTTTTTTTTTTAATTTCTAATCTTTTATTTTGCGCTTTATAATCACTACTTCACTCGAAAATAAATTTTAATTATCATGATCCGGACCTATACACCCTGAGTATCTTTCAGTTTATCTTTTTAGTAAATTAAAGTAATAATTTAAAGAAAAGTGCATTTATAGTTTATAGTAACAAATTGGCTTTTTATTTGAATTATAGTAATTATAATGAGGCAATTGAAATTATATTTCAACAAATCAAAGTTTATTGTAAAAAATTGCATTTTTCTTGTAACAATGTCCGGTAGAAGATACCTACGAAGATATTTCAAAAGCTATTTTTCCATGACACCACACCTTGCCAGTTACAATTCGACCGTCTCGTATTCGATTTCTATCGATGAAGAGGATAGAAAGAAAGTCACGTGCAAACTCCACGGGATGTCCTCTTTGATCTTTAAACTAGCCAATTCAATGTGAGCTACATTCCACATTTCACACATAAACAATACTTTGCGGTAATATATGAATTAATTGAGCAAGGAATTGAACTGACAAATCCTGTCTAATTTAAGTACAAAAAGAATAGGTATTTAATTAGGTTTCCCGTTTTTTCACTAAAACGAGCATCTCAAACTGACTGACTTGTTCCTACAAGCTATGATGACATGCGATAACCCAAATCATTCACATTTCATGATTCTTACTACATTACTGCGTTGCAGTACGACACCACTAGGCATTCTCTATAATGAACTTCTGATATTTTTTAATATTGGTCCAGAATCGAATATTTTTAAGCTCGGTTCCATGACACCGAAGTTCGGAGCGCGTTATTCGAATTGGCAGACAAGTAGTGTCACCAAAATGCGCTTTGTGATAGGCCTAAGGCAAATATGTTAAGTCAAGATAACAATTCGATTCCTGTATTATCAGAGCCCCCCCAAAAAAAGTAATAACATTTGGCGCAATATTATAGAAAATCAATTTAGAATCAATATAATACGGCATTTAAGATGATAACAGTACATAAAAAGCTCTCACCATGAAGTAACAATTAAAAATAAGGTAAGGTCAATTGTCCCAAAATGGCACATTTTGACTTTGTTTTCTTGGTGGTCTTCACCTTCCTTTACCCTTTAAAATCCCTAAGCAACCTGGTTTCTTCTAGCAAAGTTAAAAAAAGTCAAATAAACTAGATGAAGAAAAATTTGAATTTTTAATGCTAATGTAAGCAAAGGAAAGCAAGGTAAGATCGTCTAGGAATGTAGTCATAAAGTTCACTTGTCCCAAGAAATAAGTATAGAATGCATTAAAATTAGATTCCACTACACCCGTACAATGTATGAATTTTATAAAATAAAGAAATTATGACACTATTTAAGTGAAAATCGGCAATATTGTAGACATGCATGCTCTCGACACAAAATTGAATTCAAGATCCTGAAACTAACTTAATTTTAAATATTTACCTGCTTTTCTTACATCTATAACCTCCTTCACACCTTCCGGAGGACAATAAAGTAAGGGGATATTAAAACAGATCAATTTGTCACAACGAGATATAGTTGCAAATTACTGATATTTATATTAAATTAATTAGAGAGGTATTATATACTGTGTAATGTGACCAATATGTGATGATACCATTCTTATCTGTGCCGTATTTTGAAACGAAGTCCCTATTTAAATTCCGATGACCAAGAATCTGAAATAATCGTGATTGGAAAAAAAAATTGCAGGATGGCGGAATAAGTTCAGATTCGAGTCCATGATTTTATACAAACCTCCTATTCAGCCAGCAATAAAACGTACTGAAGCGCTAAAAACTTAGAAAGTTACAGACATAAAAAAAATAGTCAGAAAATGTATACTTTTGAACTAAAAGAAAAATTATATTTTATATAGTAATTTACCCTCCTTCCAATTTACTACCATTATTGTGTTTTAACAACATAATAGCTTGGGTATGCGCACTCTCAGGACAACAAAATACTATCGCTCCAAATAAGTTATACTTTAGGATTTTCTATAGCAAACTGTCAGGACGGCTTCACGAGGATCAAAATATAATTAGTGTATATTGAATGATATAATTTTAAAAGTGGGCAATACTGGAATGAAAGTAAGGAAACAAGCCATCGACTGAGATATATACTAGATTTTCTCGATCAACTGTTTGAGTCTCAACTGCTTATCGTTTAAATTAATATACGGATACGGACATAAGTGGCTTCTCCTCAGTTATTAAATTAGATTGGACAGTATTGTTATTTGTCACTATCGTATTTAGTGAATTCATCCATAATAATACTAAACTTCTCCATTTCAAGAATGTAGGACTAAATAAATGGAAACGGCTCCAATCAGTTTGGTCTATGGAGGTGCTCGTAAATTACTGTCTCGTTAATTAGCGAATTATTACAAAGATCACACTTACTGAAAGCTCACGTTTCAGCTTGTATAATCTCTCGATTCTGCTAGAAAGCAGTTTCAGCTTTTGCAGACTGTAAGAGCGATAGACAGGTGAATAGAAACCAGGTCGAATACTGCACAGTAAAATTACAATCTTAGCTTGCATTAATGAGAAGCATATTGAAAAATTATTAGAAATATTTTGTTGGTTAATACTTTTGGCTGCTTCACATTTGAAAATGTTAGACTTCAAATTATTAGAATTACTCACATTTACAAGTAACTTTGGCAATAAGCTACACAAATTGCCGTTAGGCTACTACAAGTCAGCAATAAAATAACATACCAATGACATTCTTAATAAACGATCAAAGAGAACTGTTTCTGTACCATATTAAGTGCCGTCAATATACTTGAACCTAATGCATAAAGTAAATTATATTTATTGAAGCGATAACTTCTTTACGGGGATGATTTGAGACACGATGGAACGAAAAAGCGACAGTAAAAAGAGATCTATAGGATGTAGCCTGCGAGAGAATGAGATAGAACACAGTTATACAGTTATTACATGTTTGTTAATAGTAATAAGTAAAAAGTAGTTGTAGCATTTTCAAATTTTGGCATAAACAAATGATACAGCTTTGCTTAGTTTAGATTATTTTTTTTTTGCAAACATAATTTAGGTTGGATAATTCCAATATAATATGTACAGTGTATAAAATACATTACCTTGTTTTACCTCGGAAGTTATTGAATATACTTTCTATATTATTTATGTTTATATCTTAGTATGATATACTAGCTAGTTATGATATGATAATAACATCAGGTCTAATTTTTGTCCCTTTCTGAACAGTAGGTGCTCGACTAGGTTTGGGAAACATCCTCAAAGGTTCTGGTGGTGCAGCTCAATTCACTAGCTTTGTCTTCATAGATTTTAATATTTGAACTCTCTTAATCACTCAGGATAATGCTCACTAGCTAAAAGTTTATAACAATATAACAATTTGTTCGACACAAATGTTAACATTCAGGTTATTTATTATTTCAAGCCAATTCGTTGCAATGCCTAACTCAAACAATGTAGAGATCATAAGAGTCATCTAATATATATTGTTATTCTTTTATCTAATTGTTTTTCGGGATAATATTTCCTTTTGTTTTCTTCGTCTTTCGAGATTTCGTGTTTTCATTTATTAAGTATCAGGCACTGACACATGGGATTTTGCCACTTAGAGCGGTTCAATAGAATCGACGTTCCCAAGTAACAGTTCTCTGCAGATTTTAAGGCATATTTACTTGCTGTTTGGCGAATATGATTTAGAGGAGCAGTTCGATTAACCGAACTATGACGTTAGGTGCTCCATCATGCGCTTGGGTACGTTATTTCAAATAAGTCCAGTTGGCAACAATGTTTCGGAGGTGACGGTGTTGAAATTCGTTCCATGAGAGATTCGGGCTTTCATTTTACGCCGTGCCGTCTTGGCTACAACGAGTCGAGACTATCGAGAGGTCCGCATCCTTTGTGGAGCCTTCTAGAGGTGACTCATGGATTGGTTGAAATAATTAGGGTCATTATTTTACGATATTTTTGTTACGTTAATATATTTGGATCCTAGGCAGTGCCAGTATCATGGACGCTATCTATAAAAATTTTTGTTGAGTTATTGGAGTCCTACCTCCACGTGGTAAGTCACAAAATCTTCATGCTATCTTTCATGGAATTAATTCTATTTTCCAATATTTATAGAAGAATCTATATTGCTCTCTTATAGCAGATGCTTGGAATTGACTGTTATTGCTTTTCAAGAAATCTCTCTATAATAGACACTATTTGTTTTGTTCCACTGGCCAATACCAGGAAGAAAAGAGGCCATAGGACCCTATAGATTGTTCTATAGGTATATTTTACCTATAGTAAATATATACTAACCTATTTGTAAGGCTGTGTTGGCAAATTTAGATTTCCTACAAATTGAGTGATTAGTTACACAATTACACATGTCTTATTTTATATCCTTGAGGTAGAAGAAAATTCATGAATTTTAAACAATGTGCGCTATTTACCAACTCATCATTCTAGTAACCTATTAATTGGTCCGCAGGATATTTGCCTAACAGTTTGTATCTGACACGATTGTCAATAATAGTTAATATTATGTAAGAGCTTTTTTCTTATTACTTTATTGTTTATACATGTGATAATTGTACGGTATAATTGTTTTTATATAAAGGGATCTCATTCATAGTAGGGAAATAATAAAGTATTTATTTTGGGGAAATATTATGTCTTATTGAAAAGCTCCTTTAAAAATTACTTTTAAAGATTTAATAAAATTGTAGATTTTTCCTAGTTGAGTCTCAGTTAAGTAGATGGCGCCTAATAACTATTAACGTGTACCGAAGAAACTCCACTGTATTACTGGCTGCCGTTCGCACCTATTGGCAAGCTTGCTAAGTGTGTTTAGTAAATGTTGCCATGGAGAAGTGGCACCCAACGTGGGGCACGAACCCACGACCCTGAGATTAAGAGTATCATGCTCTGCTTGGGAACACCACGTACTGTAGTAATTTTTGACAAGCGTTGTATTATAATCTGAAGTAAATTAGATCAGAAAATTACATATAATATTCGATAAATAAATAAATAAGTGTAAGCAAATAATTAGTATATGTATTTTTTGTCGTTAAATTTGGAAAAATAAATGAAGATTTTCATTAAATCGGCTGTAATTCTAAAACCGTAAGGGTTAGAACTAAACAGCAAATGGCAAAAAGATGAGTTTCTTGGGGTACTTTAACGTGGCGTTTTCCATTTGGTCGCAAGACGCGACGTTTCGCTTTTTTTAAATTAAAAAGTAATTTTTATATTTTTCCCATTTTCTCGATTACGGAAAGAGATATCTAAAATCGTTTAGGCCATTATCTGCGACGTCGCGTAGGGGGTTCGATCGAAACATCTTTATAACATTTTTCAATAGGACGTCAAATAAGGCAGGTATTCGAGAAATTGTTATTTTCGTCTCAAAAATGAGCTTTTTTCTTCCGATAGGGGTACGAAATAGGAAATTTCGTAGGTGGATGACCTTTTTCGTTTTCATTAATTTATTTTTTTTGGGTGCGCCAAGTTCAATTTTTTGCATTGAGAAGATCGTACAACCTTTTTGCACCGATATATTTTGAAAAAAGAAGTATTTTAAAAATGTTTTTTATCACCCTGTATATGCTTTTAACAATTTTATTTTCACGGTGATATGATGTAAATGGATCCTTTTAACCGTTTCAGAGATAAAAAAGAATAATTAATTAACGTATATACCTTTAAAAAAATCGTTATTTTCATTAAATCGGCTGTAATTTGAAAACCGTAAGAGTTGCGCCAGTGTCTGCGTGGCCTCAGGGTTGATCATTTGATCATCCATTTATTCTTATTCATATACTTTTAAAAACGGATTTGGAGTCAAAACTTATCATGAGGGGTACAAAATTAACTATATTACAAGTGGAGGAAAATGTTAAATTCTTAGACACCTTAAATTATTTCTCTATGAAACTAACCCCTTTGTCATCGGGTTGGGTAACAATTTTAAGAAAGCCAAACATAATTATGTAAGGTGCTTGCCTAATGTTAAATAATACGACCCTGACTCTATGAAAAAGGCGGATAGAATTACGTTCCTAAATTTGTACGTAGAACATAAGGACGAACAGTTTGACTTTTAGCGTGAGGCTTGTACGGTAGCCTCAGCGTGTAATAAAGTGTTTCGTCGTATTCGGTTTAATACCCAAAGGCTTGTTATCGCTTCGGGGATAGTCAAAGTAAGGAACATCACAGAAGCATAAACATTCATCATGCTGCGAATGATCAAGAAGCTATTATACACGGACACAAGGTTGATTGATGTTTTTGCGAATCTACTAATCAGGTGTTTGAATTCCACGGTTGTTATTATCACGGCTGCCCCAAATGTTACAAAACGACCTTTTCAAAAATCGAAGATCTAAGGTTTTTGGTTATGAGGTCATTGAGAAATAGGGAGTGATGTAAAGGAAAAGGTCAAAATTAAAGAAAATATCAAAAATACTCCCATGGGTTCTCGTGACTTTTATGGAGGTCGAACAGGCAACACTCACGTTCACATTTTTCAATAGGACGTCGAATGAGGCAGGTATTTGATAAAATATCATTTTTGTCTCAAAATGAGCATTTTTCTTTCGATATGCCCACGAAATATGGAATTTCGTAGGTGGATGATCTTTTGATGTGAAAACTTCTTTAGACCGGATGTGATTTGAAACTCGATGGAACGAAAAGCGACAGTAAAAAGAGATATATAGGATGTAGCCTGCGAGAGAATGAGATAGAACAGAGTTATACAGTTTGCTGAGAGTAAAAAGTAAAATGTAGTTCTCGTCCAATCACTGAAGTTATGCAAGGTCGGGCGTGGTTGGTAGGTACTTGAATGGGTTACCACTTGGTTTAGTTTTATGAAGGATTCACTTCTACCGTGTTTGAACTGCACACATGAATTTTTATCTTATTTTTCAATTTTCGAAACTCATCAGGGCCCTTAGCACTAACCCAAACTGACACTAACTTACTATGTTTCATCTCCTAATAATTGAAATTAATCAATTTATTAAACATTTACTACCTGTACTTTAACGAGATTCGTTAAGTAGAGGTTTTTCAATAAGATACGAGCATATAACCAATCAAAATGCAACTTTAAAACAATATTTGATCAATAACAAAGATTGAAATGACCATGATATTTGAAATTTGTAAATTTTAACAGTTCATAATTTCTTCTTGCTTAGTAAATTTTGTGAGGTAAAGTACTTAGCTTCGATAATTATAAATGTTATATACACTGTGGGCAAAATTACATTGGAACCCTTTTTAATGCTTAATAACTTTTTATTTTCCAAGGATTTTTTATCATTTTTGGATATGTTATGGCCTAACGTATTGGGATTAAAAGAAACTTTCCAAAGAGGGTCTACTTCAGTGGCGTACAGAAAAGTAGGTATTTTTCAAAACCAATGTATTTCAGGTCGTTGCAAAAATCGGCCAAATGAAATAAAGATGTAAAAATTGCCAAAAAAAGATTAGAAAGGGTTCGGAATATTGACCATTAAAAAACCAGGTAAATACAAACAAAATTAAAATTTATACTTTAATTTTGGGAAAACCATGTCTTGTGGACCAAGTTAAATTTGATTCTTTTTTAATGCTTAATGACTTTTTTTCAAAGAATTTTTTTATCATTTTTGGATATGTTATGGCCTAAGATATTAGATTCATAAAGAACTTTGTAAAGGGGGGTCTACTTCAGTGGCGTACATTAAAATTTAAAATTATTATTTTTTTAATTTAAAAATGTTTAATTAAAGTCAAAATTTCTGTACGCCACTGAAGTAGACCCGCTTTGCAAAGTTCTTTTTGATTCTAATATCTTCGTCCATAACATTTACAAATATGATAAAAATTCCTTTGGAAATATAAAGTCATTAAGCATTAAAAAAGGAACCAATTTAATTTGGTCCACAAGACATGGTTTTTCCAAAATAAAAGTATAAATTTTAATTTCGTTTGAATTGACCTGGTTTTTTAAAGGTCAATATTCCCAACCGTTTCAAATCTTTTTTGTCCATTTTTACATCTTTATTTCATTTGGCCGATTTTTGCCAAGACCTGAAATATTTTGGTTCTGAAAAATACCCCGTTTTTAGTACGCCACTGAAGCAGACCCTCTTTGCAAAGTTTTGTTTAATCCCAATGCCTTAGGCTATAACATATCCAAAAATGATAAAAAAATCCTTTAAAAATAAAAAAGTTATTAAACATTAAAGAAGGTTCCAATTTAATTTTGCCCACAGTGTAGAAGCTTCTTTCAGATAAGTAACCACTTTAAGGCTTCCGGTAATAAATAACAGTACCTTTCTAACATCCAAATATGCAAGTGTTCCACCTTAGGATTTTTTTTTGCGGGTACCAGGTATGACCTCCCCTGGAAACGTGCGGATATTCATTATTTCAGTAGAGGCCGTTAAACATTTTCGTCGTCGCATCAAATATTTATGATTAATCATGTAGTGTTTGGATCATGTGTCTTGTTTCCTCAGAGAGCTGGATTTATCTATAAGGATCGCATTCTCTTAATTTTTGAAGAATCGGCATTTTATAGGTGATGGATTGATTCAATTTCAGTACTTTGCGCATAGATATGCAACATGTAACGCGAATAACTAATTGCTTAGCAACCGGTCCATATGCCTGGTTCACTCAGCGGTGTAGCGTAGAGGGTTGGGCGAAGGCGCCAATACATTTTCTAATACGAATATATCAATGATTTTTAAGCATTGAAATTAGGGTAGTAAAATTTAGAAAAATACCCTATCTAAGAATATTGAGAAACCTGAAAATAAATTGCATGAACTCAACCTGATCTTAACTTTAGCATACCAAAATAGACATCAAAGATTCTAATTAAGCTATTTATTTTAATATCAAATATATTCTCAGACATAACGGACACAATGGTAATTTAATTAGATCGCAGACTTAATTGAGATTATGGTGTCACACTTAAAATAATAATAAGATCTTTTAAAATAAGTGTCACTTAAAATTATAAGATCATTAACCCTTAATCTTCGTTTCTGAATCATTAATACAGCCTAGTTCCTTTTTTTTAAATAATTCACTTACAGGTAATCACAGAGCGCCTTAAGTAAAATTTTAAATAAAACCTTAAATATATATTAATCTGCTAAATAAGAAATCAATTATAAATTAATCACATGGCAGTGATAATATGAGTAGACAACAATTAAAAAAGAAATATGAAATCAAATAAATTAACATGCGAAGAAAATATATATAGTTAATGAAGATCTAGAGGGATAATCGAAGTGAGCTCAATTCGGTAATCTGCTTATGGACAAAAGCCTAAAGTTGTAGTTATGTAAGACTGCCATAAGGCTTACCCAAATTACAGTATGGCATTGCTAATCAAGATAATATCATATATAATAAGGAAGAAAGTAGGTATTAATTATCAATTAACGGTAAGAAACGGTAATAGATACGATAAAAGATAAACGATTAAAAGTCATTTAACGGTAAGTTCGATAAGAATAAGGTAAGTTATTATATGACTTCGGTAGAGGCGTAGAATTTAAATAAACGTACATAATACAAAAAGCAAATCAGATGATTGCAGCAATATTAGCAAGACATTTGCTCACCGAGATAATATCGTATAAGGTAGTGAAGAGGTTCGGTATTAGTTAATCAGATAACGATAAAAAACGGTAATAGATACGATAGAAGATACTAAACGATTAAAAATCTTTTAAAGGTTTGAAAAAGATATGGTAAGGTACGGTAAGTAAAATAAGCAATGATAGGGCCTACTTGTATGTAATTTTCTTATGGTCATTCGGAAGTAGAATTAACTGACAGTAGTTATTCCCTAACTCATACGGCTTGGCTGGTCCCATTTAGAGTTTTAATGTGAAGCTGCAGGTCACGCCATGTGGGTTAGCATCACTTCGACAAAAGTTATCAAACTGGCAGGAATGAAACTGGCGAAACTCTCTAGGCTAGCGAAAGACCGTGCGGAGGATGGACCGAAGTTAAATTATAAATAATTGTAACTATCTAACATAAAATACAAAGATATAACATACCTTTTGACAAGGGTAATCTCACTTTACGTAAAATTCATTTACGAGACGATAGTGCCGATTATACAAGAACATATTATTGACAAAGTGCTTGCCAATTTATCTTCTGATAAATTAATAAGAATACTAGACCTGATCGTTAAAATTAAAACGATAATATCTGGACTTCGAAAACTTGTCTTTTCCCTATCCGCACGTTCTTAACCCGGAAGGCAAAGACCACGTCAATTGCAAAAAATATCTTAGACATTCGTCAAGAGAACGTTCGAAAATGAGGGACGACTACCAACGTTTCGGAATCGTATCCATCGATACCGGTTGGGTACGTTCCAATATTCCAAAGTAGGAAAGAGTTAAAGTTTTAAATAATTCTAGATTCAAAATAGGTATGTTGAGTTCTAATGTAAGGTAAAGAGAATATCAACCACATAAATCTTACCAGTGAAGGAGGAGTAATATTTCTGGGTTTGGTAGTATTTACAACGCTACAGGGGAGTACCTGTTGTAGCTCTAGCTTAACGTATATACATTTTAAAATTCATTACAAAATATATTTACATTTTCATTTCTGCTACTTACTTCCATTCGCTTTATTAGATTTCTTTTTCTTACCAACTGATCTTGTTTTTGCAAATTGCAAACAAGTTTCCGGGCAAATGTTCGGCGGATTCTAAGCATTGAAATAGCAACAGTTCGTCATGTAAAACGGTTCTCAAATTAGTTAATAAAAATTATTTCAGCCAACTCGTAAATGATTTCAAAAACTTGTAAAGCAAGTGTTAAAAAACCGCGAAATGTATCAAGATTGTAATAGTCTACTCGAATTGCAACAATGGCAGTTTTCTTGTTTGAGTTTCAGTTTCTTTGGTTTCAATATTTTGTTTTACAGTATATACTGAGTACCAAGATAGCAAGTGTTGGGCATTCTATATGTATTTCTAAAGCATGTTGATTACTTCACTAAAATGGTTTAACTTTAATAAGATACTGTTTAAAACCTACTCCAGGCAAGGTGTCTCCGAGGTGCCTTACATATGAAGACATATCCTACCGACATACATACATAAACTCTACACTTATGGTGCATAAGCGTAAATGCGACTCTAAGGAGATAAAAAATAAATTAATATTGTGCCTCATTTCGCAGTTCAAGAAATACTAGAAATAGGGCGATAGCAGCAACATTAGATTTTCAGTATTTAAAATATACCTTAATTCAATAAATTATTACAAATCGGAAGACGGAGTCATTAAAGTTGACGACTTACAAAATATGTATCGTCAAATTCAGCCGTGCAATTTCAACCCCTTAGCAAGGGTGGCTACCCTTTTGCAAATTATTATACGAAACAGGGATCAAGTGATATAATATTTCAAAGGGACAAAAATTATTTTTAACAATGTCTTTCTTGTAAGCTTTTACTGAAATTTTAATAAGAGGAAGTGCCATTAATTGATTTCTTTTAATACCATAATAGCAGAGAGCCACAAGCTTTTTGCCAATATTGTTTGCATCTTTAGTCGCTTTTTGTTTTTTTCTTCTTAAAAATTCCAATCTTTTCGTCGCAATAATAAATATCTAAGTAAAAATTCTCAAGTAAATTTTAAGAGGAACAAATAAATTTAACATTTGCGAATCGAAGTAGTTGCGGAATTTACGAGCAGTTTTAGTACCGTGCTTGCATTGGCTTTTAATGCTATCAACAAGCATCTGTTTCTGAACTAGTTCAAGTTGTTACCATTTATTTACAAAAGGTTTTTGTGAAGTCTGATTGAGCCTCATCAATTGTGTCAGGAAAGTACATGATAGCCATGTGGGAAACCGATTGTAAGCGGATTTAATAGAGAAAGCCAAAGAATATTTTGTAATATATTGTGAACTACTAAAATGCATAAACTACTAAATAAATATCACCCTGTCCTAAGTTTGAACTTGAACTTGGAAATTATTATATAAACATTAAATGGAAACTATAAACAACGCGAACAGACAACGCGAGCGATTATCAACCTTAAACATGCAACGCTCAACAGATTTTATGATATAAATACGCTGGCGAACATTCAGTTCCTTAGACTTTGTGTCTCACCTAAAACCTAAGTCGTCTTGCTCGAGCATATTGCCCACATACTCAATTTCCTTTCCTGAGTCGTCTTGCTCGAGCATATTGCCCGCGGACTCAATCCCCATACCTCACTCGTCTTGCTCGAGCATATTGCACTGCGCCTCCACCATATCTGTCACGCAATGTTTTAATCCCGTGACGCCACGCCTTGATTGGCATGTAGGAGAGTAGTTCAGATCCGGAATCGCTCTACGTCATGTGGGAAGAGGTGATAAAGAAAGCACTTCTGATGAGCAACGACAACGTATATTGGTCAAACTGAACGAGAAAAGATTAACAATGTTTATCGGCCAGAAATGTTGATAAGATTATATTATACCCAAGTGTATAAACTTTGCGCCTATTAGCCAATCAACGGTATAAATAAACATTGTTAAATATAGTCATAGAAATAGGATGAGTAAAACTTCAATATTGTTAGGTAAAATACTAGGAGACAGGACCGTCTTGTAAATAATATTCTAAGTTAAGTTCTACATACTATTTGCGAACCTTCAGTTCTTTAGAATTTGTGTCTCACCTAAAACCTGAGTCGTCTTGCTCGAGCATATTGCCAGCGGACTCAATCCCCTTACCTGATTCGTCTTGCTCGAGCAAATTGCCCGCGGACTCAGGGGTCGTCTTCCCTCAGTATTACAAGCCGAATCTACAGGAGATTGATTAATCAAGTTTCAAAGTTAAAATCAGTGAAGTTTAAGAGCAAACTCTAAGTGGAAATCTAAAGTGATACTAATCCAAACTACCTATAAATGAAACACCACACAAACTCTTAAGAAAAGCTATATTTATAAATCAGTGACCAAAGACTTATAAACAATTCATAAATATACCTCACTCGAGAAAGCATTCGCACCTTAGTGCTTGAGTATAATATAATCTTATCATCATTTCTGACCGATAAACATTGTTAATCTTTTCTCGTTAAGTTTGACCAATATACTTTGTTATTGTTTATACGAAGTGCTTTCTTTATCATCCCTTCTCACCTGACGTAAAGCGATTCCGGATCTGAGCTACTCTCCTGCACGCCAATCAAGGCGTGGCGTCACTGGATAAAAACATTGCGTGACAATATCGAAACCAAAGTTGGTACTAGGTTACGTGGCTAACATCACAGTACCTGCTAAACCGTGCAAAGAATCTTAAAATCACAAGTACCGTTAATATAAATGTCGCCTGGAATTCGTGCAAAAATGGAGATGCTGCTCTGAACGGCGATTTCAGTTTCATGAAGATAAATCGACATTTTATTATTACCTCAAAATTTGATGAACTAAATTGGAGTTTTATCCACAATATCGAAGCAGGATGATTGCACTCGATACGCGTTTCGCTAACCATGTTAGCATCATCAGGAGATGACTAAATTAAGGTTAAGGAATATGTACCCATAATTTAACGCCGAGGACTTTTTATTATAGAAACACTAAACCGACATGCAAACAGAATAAATTTTAATTATATTAGAAGAAATAGCTTTCGGAATATAAAACAAAGGAGAATTATATAAACACAGCATAATATTAAATCAACATTATTCGGAGATTTACGTATTTCCAGCTAAAGCATTTCAGATTCATGAGATTTCATTTGAATAAGCTAGCATTATACTCGTGATTCTCGTAACAATCGATTATAAAAATATTTTTAGGCTCGTTAAAAATAAAATAACCACATAAAAGCGAATGCCGAAATGTGGATTGTAAAAATAAACATGATACACCCACCTGGTATTTGAAAAATTGCGAAAATAATTTTATTCAATGAATTATTATGGTCAAAAGAAATGCTAAAAGAACCAAATTTAAGGGTTGGGCTATTTTTGAATACTAATTTACATTACCTGCTTTGAAGGGACGAACTTTTTTGTCTTTGCGGTTTAGGATATTTTAAAATTGTTTTAGAAATATTTAGGCGACTTGGCCTATACCTATGATACAGGTATTGAACAAAATACTCTCTAGAAGGAAATTACTGATTTGGTGATCTCGGCTTATCCAAATTTCGCGCACCAAGTATCTACATGGCTACACCTGCTCAATTTTAGTTCCTTGCACACATAAATTCCCACTTATAATCAGGTTTCCTATGAACTAGGAACAGCACGCCTACACGTACTGGCACGAAAATCAGACCACTGAAAATCGCAAAAATTTTGCCGAAGCGTGAAATGAATGCACACGTGTGATTGGCGAAACTAAAGACAAACACAATCAAATGATCAGGAATAAACTTTTCCAATACCTCAGTGGCTCCAGGAATTTCTGGTAGGTGGCAAAGACAGTAAGTAATAACTTTACAAAAACGTCTCTCCCACCTTTGACAGACGAACGCGGCATCACGGTGACTACAGGCTGGGAAAAATACAAACATGCTTTCCAAATTATTTTCAACGCACTCTACCTTAAACGTCCCCCAAAGCAAGGGACTCCCCACCATATCGAGCCATATCAACACTACCATGGCAGAAGTTAAGTTTCATCACCGTGGTATTCGTAAAATCCTTAAATAACTAGATACGCAAAAGGCATCAAGACCGGACGGAACACCTGCCATCACACTCATTTTCCAGACTTCTTTTCTGCCTTCAGACTATCTCCAAAGTCAACAGATTAATTAGCGATAACCAATACGGCTTTCGCAAAGAGAGATCGACAGGAGATATATTGCCCTATGTCACTCATATATAAAGTAGGACAATTGAGAACTACGGAGAATCTCGGGCGATTACTTTGGATATTTCGAAGGCATTCGACAGAGTTTGGCATGAGGGATTGCTCAACAAACTCCCATCCTTAGGACTGACAGCTCTCTGCAGCTGGCTTACCATTTTCCTTAAGAACCGATCTACGCATGGGGTGGTGATGGACACCACAATCACCATTAACGCGAGCGTGCCTCAGAGCGCCATACTTTCACCAACTCTGTCCCTCATTTATATTAATGACCTGCTGGCCGAAACCAATAATCCTGTTTATAGTTTTGCAGATAATAGTACCCTTTAGATCGGAAAAAGCTTTACCAGCGACTGAGACATATCACCTCATACAGGAGAAGATTACAGAAAATTAATCAAGTTTTGAAGAGGGTTCGAACTTGAGGCGACAGAAATTTGGTCCAGTTGAAAGCAGCAAAAACACAAGCGGCCACGCTTACCAAGAAAGCCAATACGGCGGGCTCTAACATCATTATGGCTGGATCGACCATTCCTTCATCGTCGTCAATCGGACTACTGGGTGTCTCGGTCAACAGCAATATGACCACATCGCAAAATCAGCCTCAAAGCATCTGCTTTTGCGCTACAAAACGCAAATAAGGCCGTGCTTAGCTGCTCACACATCTGGGGTGCCGCACAAGCTGCTGGATTCCATTCAGAAGGGAACTGTGCCTCTCGTCGGCGACCCGAGATCTGAATAGTCTGGAACACCGTAGATATGTGTCCGAGATATCCTGTTTTACAGATATTTTCACGGCAGATGTTCCTAGCATTTGGCCCGCCTCATCTCGCCCCCAGCAGCGCCTGTCAGACAGTCACGACAGACGGCAAGAGTGCACCCTTTCGTTCTACAACTGGAAACACCTATGCCATCGCTTTACAAGGAATCCTTCGTCTGGCGCACTGCATCGCTGTGGAACTCACTCCCAGGACATCTGTTTCCCCCCAAATTATAACCTACAAGAACCGTGTCAATCAACATCTTCGCATACGCACCGCTCGTCGAGTGCCATAGGATCTCCCTTTAGTGTGTGTGTCATTGCCATAAAAAAAAAACTGGAATTTCTGAAAATTGATTTTAATCGCATCTTGGAGCCATGCTTCATGCATGCTCCTCAGCAACTGATTTCAGAATTATTTATCTATATTGATTATTTTTTGGACTTAAATAGCGCCTTGAATACCGTTGGTGAGACAGTGCCACCCTAATGCACCCCCGTCAAATGGGAAATTTGTTGGCATCTTCGGGGAGTCTGAGAAATGTGGTGGCATCCTAGTAGATATTTTTCATCAATGGTATCTGTGGTCGATTTTACTTCTTACTATAGCTTTTAAAACATTGCGTCGAATTAATTTTCGTGTTCAATAAACTTTTCGATGATGTTCTGAAACTTGCCCCTTGTCACAGCAGATAGAAATAAAATGTGGGCATCAAGCAGTCTGTTGCTACCTTCATAAAGAGCTCATACGTATGGCACTAAATATGATTTGTAACATTAAATTATTTAAATTTCGTATATTTAAAATTAACTTAAATTTGGTTTATATTTCGCACATTTGATATGTTTTCTTTGCCAAATAATATATTGCCGGATATTTGATCGAATTTCGACATCACCGCTAAATGCAGTAAATTTTCAGCCTGGTACCTGCTTAATGTTTTCAACGCGAAACCGTGATTCATGCGACACGTGTCAGATGGAGTACTGCGGTTATACAAAAAATAATGGTTGTACTACTTCATCGTCTAATTGTACTAAAATCATTGTTACAATTTATTAATTTAATTAATTGTTCTTGATTATGCTTCGGACAGATGCTAGCTGGTTGTTTGGTCTCGAAATACCTATTTAACCCTTAACCAGTAACGTGAAAATGTGGAACACAGTTGGTAACGTGCAGTCTGTGAGACTTTCACTTTTTGGCAGCAAGAAAAATGAAAACCCTTTTAGTTATATTTAATTATATGTATACAGGACACTTAAGGACATACTTTTTTAAATATTTTTATATAAAATATCAGAACAGCTTAAAGAAAAAGACCATGAGATAGTAAATATTCAAACTAAACTAAAATATACAGACAGATTTTTGACAAGCCAAAGTAGCACAAAAATAATGTTAAAGATATGTGATTTTCTTCAATTTGCGATTAATAATGACTAAATTACGGCATATGCAAAAAACGGACGCGTTTTGACGGACCTGCCATGACTATCAGTAGAGATAAATTCTTACGTAAACCGGAACGTGCCGTCTCACGGACTGCGCTAGAATAACTATTATACCTATCTCAAACGTCGATTACCCCAATCTACCGCGAGTTTGGTGTTAAGTGGGGTACCAATAGAAGAAAGATTAGGTGAGCTCATTGACCTGGAAAGTTATCCCGTTTCCAGAAAACTTTACAAATTAAAATGGTTGCAGTCTCACAGACGGCACGTTACCGGTTAAGGGTTAAATATGCAAAATTTCACGCTACCTATTGCTGGTTTAGTACTAGCGAGTTTAGCACGCTTTTGAAGTTTTTTTTGAAGGGTCACTTTGTCGAGGTGTATGGGCCACGGCCATGTCACTTTTCTACGGTCATTTGGTAGAAGTGGTCGGTAGCTCGTATCTGGAATTTTTTAGACCATCTTGATGGGATTTTGAGCCAAGACTACATAAATAGGTTCTTGTTGATCTTATATTTGGCTGCCTGTCTGTATTTTTGATGAATGAGCAGCAAGAAACCTAATTTCTTCACTGAAGGATTTTTATCTGCCAGACTGGGAGAGTCACATGGAATAGAAGTTAAACATTCCTATGAAACCCTCGTTAGAACATCTTGCATTGAGGTAAATATTTAACAGTATTTAAAGAATGCATTTATGAATTTAATGTTCCTAAAGAAAAAAACTTATATTCTCCCTTAAATTAATCTATAATGGCTAAATACTAATAAATTATGTAATCTTCTAGTTGCAAAGTGGTTTTAATATCTCAAATTAAACTTAATTGTTATCTCTAATCTAACAATTTGTAAATTAGAATTTTTTCCATTAGGTTACTCTGTGCTTTGACCACTTTAATCAAACTTCTATCTAAAACATAGTTTTTAAAGCTTTAATTGAATTATAAATATCTTTTAGAGATAACCTACTGACTATTTTCATAATTTGTAGTAATTTTGCTATTTGTACTGTACTGGGCTTCGTTACATGGTTCAAAATGCCTGTGTTGCCACATTTTGGGTCACTTCACCAAATTTAATTCTAAAGTACCCCCAAAATGATATTCTCATTTTGGGGGTTATCAATGTCTTATATTATTATATTATAGATATTAGATATTATTTCAAGATTGAATTAAGGGGTTAGTGGTTTAATAAAGCTTCATCTTGCTGTCTGGGGATTCTGCCAATGAACTATTCTTTGGCTTAAATAATTAAGCTCAAGTAATTAAGCTTAAGTAATTAATAATTAACTGGGGGTTTTGCATTGAACTGCTGCGCTGGCCACAGGTACATCCAATGAGTTGTGTCTAATATTTTAGACGTTTTATATTTTTAGGGTTTTAATTTTACCTCTACCAACCTTACTAGCTGTTTGCTAGCTTGCTTGTGGTGCTCGTGGTTCTTGCATCTCACCTTACATTACAAAACTAACCATTTGTGAGGAGTATTCAGTGGATACTTGTCGGTGTAGCTGGATAGTTGTTGAGACCTGAGTATATGATAGCATCCGTGCTGGTTTGAGAGCCACAGGACACAGATAAGCCTAACTTAGTTCGTTTTCATTCCATCATATGTGACCATTCTAATGTAATGTAATAATGAATTTTGATTTTTGATAAATTATTAACTGCATTCTTTTTGAATAATTTGATTCGTAAGTGTAACTACGGTTTATATACATATATGATACATGATACATTTGCTTACTAGAGTTTTATATTTGCAAAACTTTGTTTTTAGGCTAGTTTCCATAAGTTGTTATTTCTATATATAGCAATTAGTTTTTTCTATTACACGTAAAGTCTCTGTAGTTGGTATATGTCGTATACTGATCAAGTGAATATTGCGACTTAACGATTCGTGATCACGACTTGCTGGGTTTATTTAACTTTAAGTTTTTATATCAATGTGCAACTTGTATCAATATCTAACACTAGCTTATTTGTTTGAATAGCTATACGAGCCTTAACAACTTATAGGTTAGAGTGTATATATTTCTCCTATTTTTGAAACCGTCTAATAAGTGTACATATTAGTTACTACTTTACCTTATGCCTGGATATTTTGCTTCGCTCATAAACATTTAAATTTTTGCTATCATTATTTTAATAATACGTACTCAATTGAATATAATCGCTCTCTACTAATATTTAATATAGGCCGTTTGCTTGGGTTTTACCTACATTATTTTGTGTTTTTTTACTTATTTTAATTTAATACCGCTTTAATTACCTTATTGCCTACACCTACCTTAACTTTTAGAGTTTCAGATTGGCTTACCTATCATTTACTTGGTTTTGAATTGTCATTAAGGCAAGCTGACATTGTTTGATTAATAGTTGGTGGCTTACTTCACCAATTAATTTGTTAATTAATTTCATTGAATTAACTTTATACTATTTCATTAATAATTAGTGACTTACTGCACTAATTAATTTGTTAATTAATTTCATTTAATTATTTTGTTTTATTTGATTAATGGTTGGCAATTTACTTCATTGATTAATTTGCTAATTAATATCATTAAACTAATCTCTCATTCGGCTAATAGTTGGTGATTTACTTCACTAATTACTTTGTAATTACCTTCATTCAATTTATTATACGCTAATTAACGTCATTTATTGATTTGTTATTTGATTTCAATGAATTAATTCCTTAATTAACGTCAGTGATTCTTCATTTTGATTGAAACATTTAATTGAATATTGGATACTGGATAACTTCAGTATTATGTTGAAAAACTGATCTTAGCTTCTAGTTGTCAGTAAGTGGGTTTCCAATTTTATGGATTTATTTTGGTATAATCATTATTGTATAACCTAGCCTAAGAACTTCAATAACAGGACACCTGACCCTTGTATCAAATAACAACATTATCAATAAACGTGGACATTGTTTTAAGATTTTAGTTTTTTTGTTGTGTAATACCTCATTACTTACTTGCACTTATTCATAAATTTATTTAGTTATTGAAGAGTGGTACCTAGGACATCAAAGGCAGTTAGCAGTTCAACTGGTAGAGAGCTGCTGGTGCCCTTAACCGAACCCCATCTCTCACGGAGCAGCAGGATTTGCACACTCTCCTCAACTGCCTCTTCTCATATAACTACTTTCCGTTTGATTTTGTTTTATTGTTCATATTATTTCAGTATTATTTTATATCAACTATAACCTTACTTTCTGCTATTAAACAGAGAAAGAGTGTGGCAGCTTATATACTCATCCTTTTTTATACATAATTACGCATTATTCTATTTGGCTGAAATGGTTTCTCTCATATAAGACTATCAGTGAAGAGTTTATTTAACCTTGGTTTTCTGCTCAATAAAAAAGTATATCAACGTCGTGCCGCTGCGCTGCCGGCCAACACCACTTTTTCGACCGCGTGTAAAATTGAAGGTCAAGTGCCGTTGTGTCACCGAAGTAAGAGCCCTTTCACACGAGGATACTGTATGCAGGATTCTCGTATCCGAGATACAGGTTAAACATACATTCAAATGGACCTATTCACACGGCACGAGCGACGCATACAGTATCGGGATTCCGAATTTCTGCATTCCGGCAACTTTGGCCGCCAGACGCTGAATGCGTATGCCGCATACAAAATTACCATTACGATATATGGACCTGTTCAGACATGGATACTTTTGCAACGTGGAATATATCATAGACGCAGGATATTTTTTAGTATAAATTGAATCGTCATAGGTATTATTTACTACGCGCTATAGTGATGAACCTATGCACGGCACTGCGACTATTTTAGTACTGATTGGAAAAATACGTGAATTCGATGCAGCAGTCCAAGTTTTCGACCGCGATTCTGTATCTCGGATACGCGTATCTCGCATACAGAATCCTCATGTGAAAGAGCTCTAAGGACCAACATCGATAGGGCGCAGAGCTACCAAAGTAAGTTTAACAAGCTGCGTCGCGTCGGTTATTTTGATCGAAAGCTCTAAAAATTCAATAATTTTCATTATCGATAACATACAATTTTTAAACATATTTATTATATTCTAATCCTAATCCATTAGGAATAAAACAACGTGTTGGCATAGGGTGACGCAAGTCGTTCATTACACGTTGGCAGGGAACGTGTTAATAAAAAAATATTAATTGAATTGTTGGAATAAAAATAGAATTCTAAAACAAGGTAATAAATAATGTATAAAAATAGTCCCATATACAAAAATCGAATTGCGCTGCTGGGTAGTAGAAAAAGAAAATATTGCCAAACGGTATACATATTCTTCTAAAAAATACAACACATCTTTGTTTCTTCTTTTAATTATTATTAATGATAATGATTAATGGTAAATAGAAAAACTTTTAAAATCATTCAGGTAGTCTCCCCTAGGCCGATGGATCAAGGGACTCTATACTGTGAAAAAGTGGTGAAGACTTGTGTACCACGTGCTTAGTATCCATTAAAATAACTTTCCTTACTAGAAATGTATTTCAATGCAGATATAGTTTTGTATTAGAAAATAATATGACTTAAGAACTAAAACTGAGCTTTATCCACAATACCGAAACAGAATTTTTGCACTCGACGCGCGTTTCGCTAACCATGTTAGCATCATCAGGAGATGATTAAGACTTAATCATCTCCTGATGATGCTAACATGGTTAGCGAAACGCGCGTCGATTGCAAAAATTCTGTTTCGGTATTGTGGATAAAGCTCAGTTTTAGTGCATGTTGCCGAAGGTTCCAAACCCCAACATAGATTACTTAAGAATATCAATTAAAAAATATTAGCACTCAGAAATTATTTCTCACTCTATTTCTAATTTGTTCGTGACCTTAGAGGGCAGCAAACCGAAGGGGAAAACGCTTGCACAAGACTCTCCGCTAAATACTGTCTCGACTAAACTATGTCATCTGTCGCGAAAAATCATCAACAATTCTTCTTCAGAATTTAATTTCTCCAGGGACCTACAGAGGGGATTATACGCACGTATAGAGGGACAAATGGCGCTACAAGGAAGGAAATCGGTTAGTAGGGTTCCCCTTACTAGAGATATGAATTCAAACATATTTCAGGCACAATTTGAGACAGCGGGGGAATTTCAACAAGTGAGTAGCAGTATGAAATATACTATAGGGTGTCTTGTTAAGAGTGGCCCGTTTTAAACATTAATAATTCTTAAATTTGAATTATTTAACGTTTTAATCAGCTCACTTATTTGTTATTGTCACTTTGAGTTTCTGTGACGCTGTAATATTTATGTTAAAATTTTACGAATTAAGCATAAAATTCTGTAAAAGTTTTTATTATTACAATTTGTTTGGCAAAAGTAATAAGAAAACTCTTAAGACCAGAGCCGTTCAAACACTACAAAAGTGTAGGATATAAACAGTCAAAGAAGCTATTCGCAAAGTATTTATTTATTTAATCAGTTTTATTTCCGGTGAGGATACTACAGAACGAATTTCCACAAAGTTCCACAAAGTATTTATTCCTTATTACTGGAATTAAGCTGTTACAATTTATATTTGAAATTTTTTATATACGCTATGCATTAATGGGTAAAAATATTTGTCTATAAAAGTAAGTTTTAATTTGGCCCTTAAACAGATTAAGAGTAATAGGGAAATTGTCTATAATTTACAGTATTGATTAAACCCAGCTTGTGTTCTAATTAAAGATCTGCTCTGTCCCGTTTTAATTTATGAAAATTATGTGAAAGGGGATTATAATAACTACCCCAATACTTAGGCCTAAATCTGGGAATAGTATAGTCTCTCTATTCATCTGGTGCCAAATATATTTAGCAAGTAATGCTTTGGTTACTAGAGAATAATGAGCATATCTCTTTAGATTGTTGCATCACAACTGATCTATTGAAAAAAATAAGTCCATAGGTCAATTAATAATTTTTTTAAAGGTAAATCCTTTTAAAGTTTGTAAAATTTAAATTTCTAAACGGCGATAGTTTGGAACAATTGTATTTACGAATAGAGTAGATGCTTGACATCACTTGCTTAGAAAGATTCATAAAAAGCCATGACTTTCTTTTTTAATCGGCCGTTGTAACATTGTTCAAAGCTAGAATAATGTTGATAGAAACAAACCCAATTACAAGGATATTCGAAATAGTCTAATGACGATATCGAAGCTTCCATCGAATTTGTTTTTCTGATCTGCTTACATTTAAGATATCTTACGAATGCATGCGGCTTTGCAATGTTGCCCCGCCTACATTTGACAGGTTACAGGATAAGTCGCATAAAACCTTTTTTTAGCGTGGAGAGCTGAAATTAGGATCTTAACAAGCCATTCAGACGGAATTCAAAAAACGAATTTAAAAAGAGCTTGTTCAGACTAATGAATAATGTCGTTTTTGGGAAAACTGTGGAAAATATACAAAATACTTTGGTAGAGATCATTGCAAACTCTGAAAACAACGAATTTAAAAGGAATTCGTTTAGATTAATGACTCGTTTTTGGGAAAATTATGAAAAATATGCAAAGGTAAACCACGAATTTAAAAGAAATTCGTTTAGATTAATGAATAACGTCGTTTTTGGGAAAACTGCGAAAAACATACGCAAACACTTTGGTAAAGATCGTTACAAAATGGGATCTAAACATTCGAATCAGGTAAAAAACGAATTTAGAAATAATTTGTTTCAATTAATGAATAACGCCGTTGTCGGGAAAAATATGAAAAATATACGAAAACATTTCAATAAGATCATTGCAAATTAAGACCTTAAAATGCCACTCAGACGAAATGCAAACAAAAAATTTGAAAAGAGCCTGTTCAGACTAATAAGTTAAGTCTTATTTTGAAAAACTATGAAAAATATGCGAAAACACTTGGGTAAAAATCATTACAGATTCTGATCTTAATATGGATAACATGTTGCAGAAGTACGATTTTCTCCGTATTATTATATTATACAGGGTGTTTCTAAGCATTGTATCAATAGGGAAGGAGGTGAAGCTACTAGCAAAGCGAAAAATTATTGATGGAAAGTTGTAAAACAATTTCTTTCCACGCTAAAGCACAAATAGACACCACAAGCCTTACATTTAGCAAACGTAAGTTTATTGCGGTTAGGTAAACAACACTTGGAGCGAGATTTTGGTTTCCATTTCATGAATTCCACTAAATGTATGTTTCCCTGACACCTGCATCTTTTGTCTGGAACAGGTTGTGCGCTTCGTCATTTGCTTCCTGGTTGTTCATCATTTTCTGCTTCACTTTCCATGATTGTCTTCTTCCTTTTGATTTTCTAAGATCAGTGATTTGGCAATAGATTGTTTAAACTCAAGAAAGTTCATTATTTCTTTTCTAGGTAAGTCGGCAGCTTTGGCCTATTCCCTATACTCAAGTACTCAAGCCAACCTGCTGCTTCGGAAAAATCAATAAAATGGAAATGTTAGTACAATTTCACACGGAATATTTTCCAATTACGTCGTCCAAAAGGTTTTCTTCATCCATAAATACATTGCAATTTTTAACTGTTTTATGTCGATATATTTTTCTCATTTTTAGATCACCTCCTACAAGTACGTTCGGGTTCCACACCCATACATAAAAAGAGAAAGTTTACAGGTTTATTATCAAACTACTTTGCCATTATAATTTTTCCCGGAATAGTTTATCATAACTCCCTTTCTCTTTCCTCTTTAGCTCATTGTCAGACGAGATACCGGAATTTTGAGGTACTCTGTTTGCCATTATTATTCCAGTTAGGAATATTTTACGTGAGGAAAGAAAATCTATCAGAGGAAATGAAGTGAAGTCTCTATCAGTAAAATAAAGACACCTAGAGGAAGGCTGTCTGTTAGTTTCAACACCATTCTTCCCCGACGCCCAATTTAATAAGGCTGATTCCACTGATGAGCCTTTAACCTCGTACAAATATAAATTCAGTGGGATTCTAATGGGTGTAGTCACGACTACTCGGTTTGGCTTATCACGCACAAACTGCCTCATTAAGACTTGGCCAGCAAAAAGTATCATGTGTTCATCAACATAAATCAAGGGGGACCTCTCATTCATGCGACATCCTCTCTGTATTCTGACTAAGAGATATCTCACTTTTCGGAATATATCGTTCGATTTTTCTTCTACGGAAATTAGATTGTCATCTGCAACCTACAGACGGGACCGTGACTTGAAAAAGCAATTTCTTGTGATGTTATCTGAAGCTATAGGTACCCTAGTGTTTTGAGCCCAAATCATTCGAATACGTGTAAAGCATATTATATTCCAATGAGCATTGTAAAACCAAAGGGTTCTTTTTTTTATCTCGATGGCAGAAGTCTCCAATGAATGTCAAGTAGCGCTTACTTTTCTCATATTTGTCAACGCAGAAACGTTAGCAAAAGTCATTGGCGATATATTTTTGAAAATAGTCTTGGGCTTTTTGGAGGAACAAAGCCTTTATAACGCAATCATTTTTTGGACCATGCTGGAACAAAGTCAAAGCGGAGGACATCATCCTTGGAGTCAAAGTTATCATCGTCGGGCGGTAGAATTTCTTCTTTCAAACCGTGTTCCAGCTCTTCGTCAAGTTCAGCGTTCTTCTTTAGCAGATCATCCTCGATATCTGAATTACCTAAATCCAGTGCACCGGCCAGGTAAAAAAGCGAAAAATAAAATAAATATTTTTATGAGTATCCGGGTATACGATATCCTGGAGTACCATATATACGATATCCTGGATCCGAAGATCCGAGAGATATCCGAATCCGAACTTTATGATATACTCAGGGTCTAGAGGTTCTAATAATATTTATTCCCAAGTAATGGAGCAGCATTAGAATGCCAAACGTTATCAAATGCAACAAACAGTTGATTTCTTTGAATCCCTCCCTGACAAAGTTTAGATGAGAAATATAATTAGGGTAGAATATTTCGGCAATTTCTGTATACTGGTTCACTACCTTAGGGTCTCTCCTGCTCTCTGGAGGCTGATAGCGGAGATGACTAAAGCCCTGTCATTTGACGTCACCAGAAGATGTCTCGGTTATGTTGGCGAGTGTGGTGCCAGGGGCATCAACGTATGAGAAAAAACCAACACAAGGCAGTTAAAGAGTTCACCAGAAATGTCAACTGTTCTCTCTCAATTTGGCGAGGGAGGTTGGTTAATTTAGTTTCATTTATTTTTGAGAGAGAAATAAATAAAGGAAGTAGAAGTAATCCCTGGTCTTTTACCCTGGAAAATTAGTAAACATGCAGAGTGGAATTTATTAATTTGAAACTAATTAATACGTCTTTTCACCAATTTGAGTAGAATTTCCCTTCAGAATCTGTATCTGAACGTTGATATTTAAAAGCAAATAATCGGATTGAAAGATAATTAAATAGAAATCAGGTAACGAATCAAAGCTGTTTTAATTTATTTCAAGATCAACAGGAGACAAAGATATGTTAATTAATCTGAAAAGCGATATGATATATGTTAATTAATCCAAATATTAATATGAGACAAAGATAAAGATAAATTCAGCAAAAGAAAACATAAACAAATGCTAAACCTACCTTCTTGTTTCTGCCAAGTCCCAAAGTCCTTGGGAATGCATTCTTTAAATATTGAAAAAAATGCATGTAAGTTTAACAATAATTAACTACGATCACATCTAACAGAATCGTATCACTAAGAAGTGTTAGATATACTGGTAGAAGCTACATCTCCGATACTTGTCGAGTACTTTACTTATGAACTGCTATTGATCGCTTCCTCTAACCAAAAACTAAGACTGTTTAATTAAAATTAGAAATAAAATAGCCGTCACTTTTCTGTAGAAATAAAGGCTTTTCCTCCTTCTTGTCCAAGCCTCAAGCTTTACCTAACGACAATTCTATATGCCTGATAGGGAAATTATACACCATGGATACATGACACAATGAGTATATGCAAAAGAAAAAAAGAAATGCGGCAACATAGACAATGCCTGTCTGTCCAAGGCACCTAATATCAATTTACGTAAAATGATTCACGAGATAAGAAAAGATAAGATTACGATAATATAAGGGAAGATTGAATCCAATTCCACGTGCAAAGTGGTCTATCCTATTTTAAAAGAAAAATTCCCGTATTGTCACGCGCGAATTGATAGCTCAGTTATATTATGCTTTCCTCAGCCTCAAGCATTAGCTAACGACTATGCTATATGTCTGATAGGCAAATTATACACCATGGATACATGACAGAATGAGCACATGAAAAAGAAAAAAGGAAAGCGGTAACATAGACAATGCCTGTCGGTCTAAAGCACCAAACATCAATTTACCTAAAATGATTCACGAGATAAGAAAAGATAAGATTACGATAATATAAGTTAAGATTGAATCCAATTCTAGGTGCAAAGTGGTTTATCCTATTTTAATAGTAAAATTTGCCACTCGCGAATTGTAAGCTCAGTTGTATTATGCTTTCCTACATCATATTACACGTTCGAGTAAAGAAAAATGGCAACAAAATTGAAAAGAACAAAAAAAATTGTACCATCTCAACAAACCTTCCACTGTTGTGGTAAAAACAAGATCTAAGTTGATCTCATGCCTTCCTTAATTCCTTGATTGATGTGGAGTTATTGAAATAATGCATTCGCCCATATATTACGTGGTTCCATTTTCCGTCACGAAGAAGTGTTTGTCCGATTCAAATCATGCAAACCTGCATAAAGAAATTAACGGCATATTGCAATAGGTTTTTCTCCTATTGTGTTTGTATAAAAGTAACCATATTATTAATATTTGCTTCAAAATAAATAAACAATTTTCAAATAATATATTTAAAGAGAAATGAATTTTCTAACAGCTGGATAAGCACTGGCATCTACTATTTTCATATAAATATAAAAAGAGCGGCACTATTGAAATTTGTATGTATAGCGGGTATTGTAATTATGTCGAGCTATTATGGTATTCTACTTCCTGTACCTCTGTAACCATGAATTTCCGATACTGCTATCGGTTTGGCTCGAATATTAGTAGGTTGAAACTAGGCGTAAGATGAAATGTTAATTCTAGTAGGAAAAATAGCAAGTGAACTCGAAATATTTTTTAATAGATAGTTCGGGGGGATAAAGGAATCATGACAAGAAAAGAACTTACACCCTGTATTATTGTTAGATCTGTCAAAATATTTTATACTATGTAATTATTCTCATGCGAATAACATTTTCCTCACACTGGAAAACTGAGACGTATTTTTACCATAACATATTTACGAGCACCCGTTTATTGATGGTTTAGCTAGTAAAATTACTTTTTGTTGAAATTGCCTCTTTAACAAAAACGTCCTCTCTTTCACTTTAAGTTTCTTAGTAATTCTGCTAGACTTTCCTTTGACATTTCCAGCTCGTAAGTGTAATTTAAATTGAAACTTTTTCCATTAAAATGTTGCTAGAAACAGATAACTATTAATCTTCTTATCTTTAAGTATCTTAACTTTTCTTAAACTTGGATGTTGATAAACTTAACTTGATCTTATGCTAAATTCAATTTTAAAAATAATGCATTATTGGACGTTTTTCTAGGGTGTTAAAATTATCAAGGGTTAAAATATTGCATGTAATGCAGAGTTCGAAGAATATTTATTTCTGTTAGTTTTATGTGAGTTATATATTCATTATGCTGCACTTAAAGCTGATGAACCGATTTTTAAAGAAAAAATAAAAACGTTCTATTGAATTACATTTTGAAAGGATGCTGGTGATACTCACCATCATTTGAGTAAGTATGATACCCATTTTATGAAAATATTTTGTGGTGTTATAAAATTGTTGCTACTTTCCGTACAATTCTGATTCAAAAGTCGTTAATGTGGAGAATAGGAACTTCAAAAGTAAAATTTTCTGGGAATGGAAAGAAGAAGAATTTTTAAGTTTATTAACGGAGTGATTATGTCTAAACGATATCGCTGCTCAATTATAGGTGCATACAAAAACTGGACCAATAACTGCCATTCTCTATTGGCAAAAAAGTTAATGTTATGGAGATGAAGAAGAGTTTCGCCAAAAAAATTATTCGTGTTTTTCAGCACTACACTTTCGCATGTTCTGATAATTAACATATTCACAGAAGTAAAATTTTATTTATCGGAATATTACTCTTCGGCGGAAGAGTTCGTTATAATAATTGTATAAAAGATACTTTATACCTGGGTAACCGCGTTGCATGCACTTTTATGTCTCAACGAGAACACCTATTAATTATTATTAATCTTTCGACGGTTATTAATTTCTTTTCGGACCACCCTAAATCCTTCGAGAAAGAGTTCTACACTACGTTTCAGAGCGAAATATATTGGATCTCAAAATAATAATGATAAAAACTAAGGCTGTTTCTTTGCGTCCAGTTATGTTCCAACCAATATTTAAACCAAGCTGAAATTAGTGATTAGAGAAGCTCATCGGTTTTGACTGCAAAAATACCAAAGATGGAAACCAGAAGAAATTACAAGATGACTCATAAAAATGGCATTCCTTGAACTCGTGCTAGAAAATTAAATCAATTACATTTTTGGTTTAATAAATCGGCCTTCAGCAGGCAAAGCCAATCTGGATATGGTGGTTAAGAAATAATGAAAAAATATGCCTGTTTTCAAACTTCAATCTCATATCTTAAAAAAAATCTTCTAAACTAAACTAAGCCCTACATCTCAATTTGCATATGCAGGTTCTAGTTTTTTTAACGCACGTAATTATTTTTCCACTATACTTTCATTGTAGCAATATATTAAACTAAACCAAAACCCCGAACTGTATGTTAGTGATTTTAATGATGACTGTAAGCTTTTCAAATTTTAATTAGCGTTGACGATGAACGCAAAGTTAAAACTTTATTATTTAAGTATCTCCTTATATGAATTTGATAAAATAAAAAATCTATAACTGAATTGCCTCTTAAAATATTCCTGTTGATTAGTTTAAATGTTGAATTTAGATAGCTATATTTTTTAAGGGAAAATATTAGAAGCAAATGTTATCTGCTTGAACCAATCAACAATTTTTTGAGGTTTCTTAGATTTTCCTATTTTGGCTCGAATTATTATATTTATAGAAAAAGCAATTAAATATATTGTAACCAGCCTTTACCATCGAGTGCTAATTATGGAACACGATTTGTTAACTGCTTAACATGCGGTTCATATGCCAGGTTGCTCAGCGGATTCGATTTTTTTAAGCTGTTGGTCTAGGTCTTGTCAGTTAGGTGACAGCGCCACTAATTTTTTTTTACTATAAATATTTCAATGATTATTGATCCTTGAAAATAGGGTAATAAAATTTAGAAAAATACCCTGTATAAGAACGTTAAAGAACTGAGGATATTCGACTTAGCTATTATCTTGTCTAGAACTTACGAAAATAAGCATGAAGATTCCAAATAACATTTATTTAAATGTTAAATACTTCCAAACATACCAAAGACAATTAATTTTGTTTCAAATTGATTTGAAGTTATGGTATCGCCCATAAATCAATAAGATAACCGGTGAAGTATTGCCGGTAAACATCTACAGGTATAAACGAGGTGATTATTAACCAAAATTATTCTAAATTAATCCCGTGGTAATATCAGTAGACTAATAAACACTCACTCAATGATACAGAATCAATAGGATAACCGATGAAGTCAATATGTATATGTAGCCGATAAATATCTACAGGTATAAATGAAGTGATTATTAAACAAAACTAACTCAGCATGACAGCGATAATATCATTACATCAATAAAAAGTTAATTAAGACATAATAAATCAAAGAAATAACCAATGATATTAATATATATATATATATATATAGATCTACCCGGTATGTATCTACGGTTAAAAACAAATTGAGCTCAGTTCGATTTCGACTTTAAGGCAAAAACTTAGGGTTACAAGTAGCAGATAAATTATACCCGTTCACTGCTATGAGACGTACAGCTGATTACAGTCAAAATTTATTGTTCAGGTCGGTAAGTGTAATGCACAAGTACTTCAGATAACACGAAAGCATTATCGAGATCTTTACTATTTAAGGTAATACTATATCGGTGATAAGGAAAGTCAAAATTAAATAATGGACAAATATAATAAAAGACCTAAAGCCCAACGATAATTTCAATAACTCAAGTACGTTAAACTACGACAGTAGGTATGATAACAGATAACCTACGGTCTGGTAAAGGTATATTCGATGAATCTAATTACATTAAAAATAAATCAATTAATTATTATCAGGGCAGTAGCAAAATACTTTCCCTAGTCGAGATGATATCAGGTATGATCAGTACAGTAAAAATATATATCTGTAAAGAAAATCAAGTAGGAAACAGGCATAGATATGATACCCGATAAAATATAACCTAAAGCTATTTATCGGTAAGCCCGATAAGTAAGAACGGTAAGCTCAAAATGAGAAGTATTGAAAATAGCTAGTTACAAAAAAAGTAGACGACCTACTGTCGTCTAACAGTAAATTCATTAAACAAAAGGTGTCAGCCACGATAATAGGTATGATTTACGATACTATCCTAAACTATTTAAGGGTAAGTAAGATAAGCAAAACGGGAAGATCAGTAAACAAAAACGAGAAAATATCGATAATATAAACAATATAAACAGCAAACGACCTACAGTCTTTTAAGGGTTAGTCATTATTCAAAATGATATATAGCGATAATATATATGATAAGGAAAGCAAACGACCTACAGTCGTTTAACTGTAAATTCATTCATCAAAATGAGACATAACGGTAATATCGATAGGTCGGTAATAAGAAACAAAGTTGATTTTACTTGTATTTAGTATATTTGCAGACGCTGGCGTCTCCTTCGAAGGTACGTCTCCACCATGTGGTTGTATCACCCTGACAAGAAACCTTGGAGCGGCTAATTGACACCAGGAACTCGCTAGGTCGGCATAAAAAGGCCGCTGACGGACGTCATCCCCAAAGGAAGGCAATCTGAAAGGTCTCACGGAAGGTCCCTAATTAAATTATAAATAATTTTCACTTTTCGATAAAGACACACTAACACATAACAATGCGTTTTTTCATAGGAAGGATAACCACCCTTACTAGTTGTTAAACATCTTTATCAGTATCAGACGATATGGCTGATAATTACAGAAACTACACCTGGCAGTATGTTTGCCGATTAATTTCACTACAAAAGCAGACGGTAATAAGACTTGATGGTCAAAAACGATAGTTTCAGATACCAAATTGGTCGCTTTTCTCTGTCCGGACGCTTTCAGCGTCGGGACGCGAAGAGCTGCCAAGTCGCCTCATATGTCACATATATAATATATGTCACATCTGTCAAGTGGCGCTCCAAACGGATTCACCTTTCGAGTGACTCGGAACACCGGAAATAAGGTGGCGAGAAGTAAGGTAGTGAGAGTATCGATAACACAAATCGACCAGTAAAATTAAAAAATCGCACTACTGGATTTTGTCGCATTTTCAACGTTACAGTTTTTAGTGTTTAAAAAGCAGGGTGTTCGAAAATTGCTTCGAAATATTTTAGAAGGTGAAAAACTTTCATACAGGAACTGACAAATGGAATAATTCTCGTAATTTTAAAACATTTATCGGATAGAAACATTTTTGAAACAAAAGCTTTTTATTTTATGACATTACAACTAATTTGTTTTATTTTAATAGCAAAATATTTTTTATATATTTTTTCAAATCCGCCTGTTTTTCTGTTTCTGACCCGAAAAACATAAAGGAGTTGCATAATTAAACCTCCGAAAAAAATTGAATTTTCCTTTTTTTCATAAAAAGTGCAAAAATGCGTATTAAAGAAATAATTTTAAAATATCAATTATCCAATTACAAAGTCATATATTTAAATGAGCAAACTTACGTCCACTGCTATCAGTATACAATTAATTTTACCCGATCTATGAAAGCTTGCCCCAAATTCCGGAACATTTCATATTATTGTCTCATCAACAATTCGTGTTTTAAATCTTCTGGATTACCTGGCCATTCCGTGTGGACTTTTTTTCATGCAGCATCACAAGAATCGCAATTGGTCGAGTCGGGATATCCTGCCGGTCATCCTATTATCCTACTTCGCGCAATCTGGTGGCTATTATTTGAATCCAGTCCGCACCAAATATGCTATTTCTTGTCAGTAAACACTGAAAAACAGTTTTGGACTGGATTCTGGATCTTGTGTAACGTGTAAGACAATAGGAATTTTCAACAACACCATGGTAAACTCTCCTATATGATTTCACTAACTGTAATGGAGTTATTATTACTATAAATTAACTCAAACAATCCCAAAGTGAAGTAGAAAATTTGCTACACCTTGTATTCCAAGGCATTCCAAACAGCTTCCTTCCCGCTAAAATTTACTACAATCTATATTCCAATATATTAAAAATCTTACTTCTTGCTAAATTGTTCTACAATTCATAAGAAATAGTAATTAGTTAATGACGCGGTCCGACTGGCAACGCTACCAGCTGCCATCTGCTCCATGTTCCTATGCACTTACTTAGATCAATAATTAATTGTTCTTGTCAAATGCCCAATCGTTCCTGCACCTGTTCATGTTCCTAAATTTAATTAAGTTCAAGGTGAAAGAGTGGATTTTGTGATTGTGGAGACAATTTATTGCGTAGTCGAAAACATGTTGGTATGTGTTTAATTTTCAGACATTCTCCATATTGAACTTTCTATGCTACCCCGTTCTTTGTTAGCTTCAATTTTTATTTATTTACTTTCACTGATAGTGGATAAAGTTAAAAGAAAATTCAAAATAGGCTGGAACGAGCTTTTTTTTGCGGCGAAATTTGGCCCTAGCTCAAAAGCCGGAGAGTATATAAAATATTTATTTAAAAGACACCACTAACTTGTATATGGAACAAGTCAGACAATTCCCAGAATGTAGTTTGGAACTTGTCATGGCGTCTGCTTCATAATAAAAAACTGCAGATAGTGAAACCAAAAGTTAAATCACTTAAAAAGAAAAGTCAAATCGATATCATTAATTCACTTCAGTAATACTTATTAATTGCATCCCTTCAATAACATTGATATTAAAAGATAATACACAAAACAGGTAGAGGGGTGAATAGAAAGTATGGTTTATTTCTAGAATAAAAATAATGGTTTGTTCTATACAATCGTTTAATTATCAAGTTCAGTTCAGTTCTTGACCCATCTGTATACCATTTTATGGCACCTTGCTGCAATGTGAGAATGCAAGTGGTGTTCTTTTTCCATTCTTCTCTACTTCTTATCACGACCGTGAAGTATTTTTCAAAATTGTATATTTTGACTATATCGTCCCTAAGGAGCCCAAAAAGTGGTATATGCTTTGTCAGTGATGTTCATTAACTTTTTCTCCCGCTCCCTCTCTTGTGATTCTAGTCATTGCTTGTCTAGCTGCTCCCTCTACAACAATGTGTAGATATGCGAGGCCGCTGCTGTTGGACAAGTTTTCATTGCGCCTGTTATTGAGAGCTGATTTTATGTTCTGCTTTTTCGTTTCCTTGAATCAGACAATCGACTAGTAAATTAGGGTGGGTCTTACTATTAATTGCGTACATCCATCGCAGGATTTCTGGTTTACATAACCAGGTTTTTCCTGCCAGGCTTCGGCACACCATGAGGGCCCACGTAGCCTTAGTTACAACTCCTTCAAGGTGTTTATTTTGTTTGAGTTTGCGATATCTGACTTTCGGTGCCGGTGTAATATTGATCTCTTGTATTCGGATAACTTTCATTCTAGGGAGTTCTCTCTTCCTAGAGAAGGGTACTATGGTTGTTTTTGATGGGTTTATTTCCAGCCCCACTATTCGGCAACAATCTTCCGTTGCTTTGAGTCCAGCTTGAATGAGTTCACATAGTGTACCTTCAAACTTTCTTCTTACTGTGAGGACAATATCATCGGGATACCGAACGCAATGTAGGCCTAGGTCTGTCAGTATTTCCAGTAGCTCACTACTAGACTCCACATTAGTGGGGTTAATACTCCGCTCTGTGGCCTACCTCGAGTGGGGCTCACTTCAATAGTCTGATTGCCTACTGAAGGTTCTGCTGTTCTCGTGGCAAGTATCTCACACATCCATCGAGATATTGTGTAAAAAACTTAACACTTTTTCATAGTTATGACCTAGAACATTAGATGGCGAGGTCCAGAACTTGTGGTATAGATTGGCCATGTTTGCAAGTATAAAAGTTTTTTTCGATCGCATTTCAGCAGCCACTAAGGATAGCAGATGGCGTCGCAATTTGATTGCATTATTAAAATAGGTTATTTGTGTATGTTAGAAATGGACTATCTTATCGATTTCATTATTTGAATGTATTCATATTTGAAATTACGTACATTATATTTCTATCAATCACACAGCACAGATATTTCGTTTGACTAATATACATTTTTACAAGTTAGAAATAAAACAGTTGGTAAACACATAATCAAAGACTATTGTAGTTTTCTCTGTGATGGGACGTAGAAAAAATATAAATATTATAATGGTCGATATGCAAAACAAAGTACTATTAACTACAGTAGTTTTAAAAGCAAACTGAGGAAAGCATACTTATTATCGTGCTGGTTGATTTAATAGTCAAAGATCTGATGGTAAAGGTGCGACGCGATCTATCGAATTTGTCTTTCAACCCTCAAGCAAACTGCAAAGTCGTCAAGTTTTGAAGCAATAACACAATACGTCGATAAATTAAGGGGAAGAAAGAGAACAATAGTCGTGACGTAACTGGGTCATCACTACTATCAAATAGAAGATAAGATAGAAAAAGAAAATGTTGAAACTGTAAAAACTGATAAATAGCGACTGGCCACAGATTTCACTTTTAATGCTTTTTTTGGGTCGTGATCCCATTATCATTTATTGGCCAGGTATAATTACGTGTTGGGAAATTCCGAAAAAAACCGAAAAAGTGTCGGTAATTTCACTACGTTTATTTCGACAGTTTCAAGCGGGCTTTAAAGTGAAGGCGGTTCAAATTGAATCTCAATATGACCTAAAAGGACGATGTAAAATTTGGGATCAACCTTCCAAGCGGCTTAGAATGTTTAAGTCAAGTCCAAAATATTTTTGGTTTGACTTGACTCAAGGGATTTTAAACCACGGCATAAACAAAGGCTTAATCATGTTTAACTTTAGAGCAATGAATATTGGGGTACCGCTTAACTATGCTTTACTATTTGGTGCAACTGGAGTTTATAATTTATATGATTTATTTAATCTGCTATCTATTTTGCAAAAAGTTCTAATTGACTAGCTGCTATGCAGATTTTAACCAAAAGTTGTATTTTACCATAAATTTCTGAACACCCTTTGTAAAAATTTAACAATAGAATGGTGTGTCTTAATATGTCATTCTCCGGTCTCACCATTTCCAATTTTTTTTTTTTAGATTCATTACAATATCTTTATTCTAAAAGGAAACTCAAATTCTTTTAAAAAATGCAACTTTTGGTGGTACCCTGTATAACACTAAATCCTTTATTGCAACTTTTTGCAAAATTAATATCAGATAATTATCAAGAAAAGAGCGCCTTCAACTTTAAGTCAAAATCGATGCAAAACGTATAAAGTAATTTAAGATTGACTGAATAAAATTCTGTTTATCCAGTTAATTCTGCGGTGCAGTGTAGAATGTAGTTATACCCAATAATAATAATATATGTTTACTAAAGACAAACATATCGACGTACCACGTCGTGAAATTCTAATGATGTAATTTCAAATCCGATAATATGCAAAAATTTGCGATTTAGGGCAATATTCAGAATCATATTTCAATCATAAAGTGAACTTAAACAATACTAACTGCACCTGCATTTTGAAGTTCCTCTGATGATAAACGCAAAAATATTTGAGAGGCTAATCCATACCGAAATTCATTTCAGTTGAGAAAGTATGTACCCTAAGGAAGTGCTAGCAGGAATTACTCTAGTTGATAACGGGTAGAATAACTCGGAGTGATTAGAACGTTGTTTAAATATTATTTTAAATAACGGTAAAATAGATGAAAGAGTTACTGTTCATTTTCTGTTACGATGTGACGTCATACGATGTGACGTCATTGTGATCATATTGTCGGGATAAGTTTTATCCGCGATGCCATGCCTTGTTTAGCGTGCAGGAATATAGCTCAGATTCGGGATCGATCTATATCAGGTGAGAAGAGATGATAAAGAAAGCAATTCAGTTAAAAACAATAACAACGTCCATTGGTCAAAGAGTTAATAATAAAACATTAACTATTGGTCAGAAACTTAATAAGATTATATTATACCCGATTACTAAGGTGCGCATGCTTTCTCGATTTGAGGTATATTTTTGAATTGTTTATAGGTCTTTAGTCACTGTTTTATAAATATAGTTTGTCTCAAGAGTTTGTGTTGTGTTTTATTTAAGGTTGGTTTGATAGTAAGATCACACGAATATGGCACTGCACTTCTAACTACTTGACAGATTCAACTTAGAAAATTATTTTTCTCAGAACTTGGACAAATTTATCATAGATTCGACTTTTACTATTGCAAATATGAAAACCCCAGACTTCACGACCATGTGTAGAGCCTAGCCCAGGTTAGGGTGAGGAGATATAACCTCAAGCGCCCATGTGGACAGCCCAGGAGCTGGTTTTAGGTGAGAGACAAAATGGGTCTCTCCCTGCACATATTCTATACAGGAAACTACCCACCAAACCACCACCGTCAAGATAGGGCAATGCCTCTTTGCCCTATCCCTTTGCGCTTACAGGCTTTTCCCGCCTATTTAAGCTCTGCCTTAGTAATTGTAGACCTTTTTGCCGCTTTGTGCGGTCACCTTTTTGTGTTAGTACATCCAGTGTGTTCATATCATAATATTCGCAGATATCCTAAATTCGTTCTATGTACATTTTCTGAATACTATAATTTTCAGTGTTGCCAAAACATTATTTGAGTAGCGCTGTTATTAGATTGTTCCTAATGTTATTTATTTACAGTACTTAGGTTTACGTATTTACAAGTTGCAATTTACCATTTTTATTTACAGCTATTTACAGAAAGTTGAAGTGCTGTCTTTGCTTCGATTATGTTAGATTGTTCCCTTGAGAATATGTTACAACTACCATGTACAATTGTGTTTTATTCCAGTGTTTAATTATCAGCTAGGTGGCGATTGTTAATCATTCACGTTCGCAAAGTTCAAGATAGATGATTTTGGCCTGCTGTATTTCATATGTTGGTTGCTTTCAGCTGGGTCATAGCTAAGCAGCCATTTAAAATCTTGGCACTGGTGATTCTCCAGGATTTTGAAGAATTTTTCGTTTTTGGAGTGAAGAAATCTGCATATAGGAACCCAGTTGGCATCTCTCTATATGTCAGTGTTCCTAACAAACCAAGGAGCACACATTGCTCTTCTAACTAGGAGATTGTCAAATGAGACAATCCTTTTCAGGTAAGTTTTGGCAGCTGTTCCCCATATTACCGATCCATTAGCTTGGTTTTATTAGACAATCGACTTCTAGTTCCTACCAGACTGTAGAGCTTCAGCCATGCCGTCCGTGCTCTGCGAATTGCTGCTGAGATATGCATGATCCAAGTGAGCCTTGAGTCCATTTGTATGCCCAGGTATCTAACATCCTTTTTCCAATGTATCTCATCGGCGTGTATTTTAATAACCCTTGTTGTGCAAAGGAATCTTCTTTGAAACATTATTGTCTGGCTACGTTGGGGTTTGGAACCTTCGGCAACATGCACTAAAACAGAGTTTTATCCACAATACCGAAACAGAATATTTGCACTCGACGCGCGTTTCGCTAACCATGTTAGCATCATCAGGAGATGATTAAAACTAAAATTTAAATCTACCTAACTCCCTTTTATACTACTGTTTGCTTAATCAAGCGGAACTAAAAAGAACCAATCCTGGGATCCCGCTAGTCACGCTTGATCAACCAATACAATGGACTATACGGAATAGGCCCTCTATCTCTATTTAAACTATTGTTACATTTAATAATTTCCATACTTTCATATGCGTCTAATAATCTCCTATCAGTTATATTATGAATTAATTTAAATTTTTTTTTAATTGTTATTCTATGATTATTATCAAAAGCATGCTCGGCATGCTCCTCTTACAGAAAAAGTACATTCTTTTGCCAGACAAAAGTGGTTGGATTTAGAAATCAAAAATTTGTACAGTAAACGAAGTATATTTGAATTAGAAGCATACAGACTTTATAAAAAACTAACATTTAGATTAACAAATATTGAACATGAAGAATGGTACGAGTTCCAGAGAAAATTGTTTTTAGTAATTGATACAAAATACATCAAGAAAATATCATCCGTCAATAAAAAACTTAAGAAACTTAGGAAAATTAAACCTAAGTCTGATAGTTCTCAGGAAGTCGTAAACATTGTAGAAAACCTATCTTCTCAATCTTTTGATAAAGCTGAATTGGATCTTTTAAACAAGGGTCTGAATTTTGCATTGCCTCCACCAAAGGATAACTTACTTGATATTGTAGGTAATATAGAAAGCTCTATTCAACATCTTCCTGACTCTACTAAAGGATTTGTTAGAGAAACATGCAGAAATCAGATCTCAAAAAATGTAATTAATAATAATGTTAACTCTCGAGCTGGAAAAGGAAAAAGTTTAATCAAGAGATTGAAGGAGAGAGATGTTTTCTATCTAAAAGCTGACAAAGGTAATAAGGTTGTTATATTAGACAAAAGCGAATATTTTCAACGGGTTGATAATTTAATAGAATCCGGGCCCTATAACAGAATCTCAAGGAATCCATTATCTAAGATGGTAACACAAGTTAAAAACACTTTGAAGAAATGTAGCAACCTTATTTCTGATCAAATTAGATACAAATTATCTGTAAGTAATCCTACTATGCCGAAACTATATTGTCTTCCCAAGATTCATAAACCTGGGAAGGCAATGCGTCCTATAGTCTCGGCAATAGGATCACCAACTTATAATATATCCAAGTGGCTAGCAAACCAGTTTGAAAATTTACCTATAAAACAACAGAATTCAGGAGTACTAAATTCCTTAGATTTTATAAACAAAATTAAAGACACGATTCTTAATGAAGGTGAAATCTTAATCTCGTTTGATGTTAGCTCATTGTTCCCTAGTGTACCAATCCCACAGATCTTGCAACACCTTGGTGAATTACTTGAGATGAATAGTTTTGATAACGAAATCAAACAAGAATATTTAACTTTAACCAAACTTTGCATGGATCAAAATTATTTCCAATACAAAAATAACTATTATCAACAACTTGAAGGCACGGCAATGGGCAACTGTTTATCGCCGTTCTTAGCTAACCTTTTTATGAGTAAATTTGAAAATGAAATCAGTGAGGAGTTCGAATATTTTCCAAGGGTATGGTACAGGTATGTGGATGACATTTTCGCGATTTTCGACACAAAAACCGCTAGTGTTGAAGATTTTGTAACAAAACTAAACAACCGTTTCCCCACCATTAAATTTACTTATGAAGTCGGGAACAATGGCCAGCTACCATTTTTGGATACTTTAGTGATTAGGAACGATAATAACACACTAGAATTTGATATTTATAGAAAAAATACTGGCACTAACCGATATATTCCTAATGACTCCTTCCACTGCGACCAACATAAAATGGCCAGCTTTCATTTTTTAGTACACCGTTTGGTTAACTTTCCTCTTAGCAGAGAAAGATTTAATAATGAAAAGGAAACGATTAGGAATATAGCGAAAGTTAATGGTTTTAATACTAACTTAATAAATAAACTAATTAATAGGCATTTGTCTAGAAAGACCATTCGTGATTCCACTTCTTTCGTTAATCAGGATGAAAATACAAAATACGTTTCGATACCGTATAATCCTCAGTATACTAGAGGACTCCAAAAAGTTTTTAAGGAAGTAGGTTTAAAATTAGTATACCAGACTCAGTTTAACATTAAGAAATTATTAGGTGGTCCAAAGGACAAAATTGAAATATTAGAAAGAAGTGGAATATATGAAATTGGATGTATGGATTGTAACCAAAAATATGTTGGGCAAACTAGAAGATCTATACAGACGAGATTCAAAGAACATATATCTCATTTAAAGCATGGTAGAACAGAGAAATCAAGTGTTGCCGAGCATGCTTTTGATAATAATCATAGAATAACAATTAAAAATTTAAAATTAATTCTTAATATAACTGATAGGAGATTATTAGACGCATATGAAAGTATGGAAATTATTAAATGTAAGAATAGTTTAAATAGAGATAGAGGGCCTATTCCGTATAGTCCATTGTATTGGTTGATCAAGCGTGACTAGCGGGATCCCAGGATTGGTTCTTTTTAGTTCCGCTTGATTAAGCAAACAGTAGTATAAAAGGGAGTTAGGTAGATTTAAATTTTAGTTTTAATCATCTCCTGATGATGCTAACATGGTTAGCGAAACGCGCGTCGAGTGCAAATATTCTGTTTCGGTATTGTGGATAAAACTCTGTTTTAGTAATTATTGTCTGGGTTTTCGCAGCATTAGTTTTAATCTTGTTCTTTTTAGCCCATTTCAAGTATTCATTAACATTTAGCTGAAGGTGTTTCACAATAGTGTCAGCATTTCTTCTTCTATAGATGAAAGCCGTGTCATCGGCATATACCCCAGCAAATATCCCTGGATTTTCCTTAAAGTCGCTGATGAATATGGAGTACAGCATGGGACCAAGAACCGATCCCTGCGGTACTCCAGCGCTAATGCTCATTTTTGTGGATAAGTCGGCTCCCACTCTCACCTGGAAAGTTCGGTTGTCCAAATAACTTTTGATGAATTTACACATAAGAAGAGATAATCCCCACTGCATCATTTTGTACACTAATCCACTATGCCAAAGTTTGTCAAAAGCTTTCTCTAGGTCCATCATTACAGCACCTGTCGCCATGTATAAGTTGAAGCCCTCAGTTATGTATTCCGTGATGCGCACCAACTGTTGTTCAGCAGAGTGCCCAGCACGAAAGCCAAACTAACAGGGAGGAATCGTCTTCTTATCTTCTAGGATCTTTAGCAGTCGCTTTTTAATAGTTTTTCCAATTATTTTGCTTAATGATGGGAGCAAACTAATTGGCCGGTAATTTTCCGGAAACATTTGATCTTTTCCAGGTTTCGGAAACAGCACAATACATGAATTTTTGCAAACTGCAGGAAAGTAACTGTGTTTAATAATAGCATTCGCTATGTTAGCTAATAAGGCAAATCCTTTTTTTGGGAGCTCCTTTATCATTTTGTACTTCACACCGTCCATACCCGGAGCTTTTCTAGTTTTGAGGTGTCTAACGATTTCCTTGATTTCACCTGGTGTAACAAAGTTGTAATTTTTCTTCATAGGAAGTAGAATTTTCAGATGTCTTACTGTTCTGTTTACAATGTTTTCGTAGTGGTCGTCATTATCGTCGTTTTCATTTATTGTGAATGTTTTTTTCTAGGATCAGTGCAAAGGCTTCCGCCTTATCCATATTTGAGTAGGCCATACTTTGCATTCCATGTATTGGTGGTACTTTATGCACTTCCTTTCTAAGCATCTTGGTTATCCTCCATGCAGAGAAGTCGGAAATGTTCAGATTATTTACTCTGTCGTTCCATAACTTATGTCTATGTTTTTTCAGTTCTTCTTTGAGGTCTCTCGAATGTTTATTTAACTCAGTTTTAGCCATTTCAGTTCTGTTAGTTGCATAACATCTTCTTAACCGCCGGTTCTCCCGTATCTGCTTACTCAAGGCCAATGGAAGTGTGTCAATCGATCCATCTGTAACAGTTTTCGCTATTGTGCAGTATCGGTAAGTACCCTGCAATGCTTTGGTGTACAAGTGAATGCTTTTTTCGATGTCTTCCACCCCCATAATCTTTTGAATTGAAGTCTATCATTTATAGTTCGTTTAAATTTAACCAAGTTCGTAGTAGATCGAGTTTTGATTAATCTAGTGGCTGTTCCCCTCCCTAAAGTCAAGATCACAGGATTGTGGTCTGAGGTCCCTTCGTTCAGAGCCTCAGTCTCTGTATCAGCATAGATCTTGCTTAAGATTGCCACATCCAGTACGTCTGGAAGACCTTTTGCTCTTGGCATGAAAGTTGGTGTTTCGGAGCCTCTTATCGCCAATCCTAAATTTATGGCTGTCTGTTCTAATACTCCTCCATTCTTGCACGTCCTCCTGCTATTCCATGCCGGTGAGTGACTGTTTAAGTCCCCCACCATGATCGTAGGAAACGGGCCACTCACCAGTTCAGCAATCTCTTTCGCTTTTAGCTCAACATTGGGGGGTTTGTATACCGAAATAATTTTATAACATTTGTTATTAGGCTTTATGACAATCGCTAGATTTTCTATTCCACAATCTACACTTCCAGCATCGTAGCAGCTGACGTCAGTTCTGACTAATATAGCTGTCCTTTCTCCTGGTCGGGCTAATCTATCTTTTCTGTAGATTCTATAATCCTTAAAGCTAATCCGGGTTTCATTGCTAACCATAGTTTCTTGGAGTGCCAGCACTTCTGGAGAATGCTCCGCAAGGAACATTTCCACTTCGTATTGTCTGTTTTTCAGTCCGTTTATGTTCCATGAAGCAATCCTAATGTTTGCCATTGAGTTTATTTAAAGTTTCCATAATTGTCTTTAAACAGTTGTTCATGACTTCCATTTTTTCCTAGAATTTCGTATTAATAGCTTCTAATGTTAGGTTCCCAGTTTTCTTCTGGGTACCTTTTATTTCTCCTGTGTTGGTAGGTTCGGTTCTCAGACCATAATATCTTTGGTACTTGGTGCACCCTCGATAGCTCGCAGGGTGCCCCACTTCATTGCAATGAACTCACTTGAACCTAATAATGCTTATTAGGTTCATCTTCCTTTGGTTTTTGCAGGTCACATGTGTTGTAGGCATGAAAGCTGGCGCACTTCACGCAACGCTTGCTTGTCTGTGCCCGTATCTCTGTCACCTGTAGCAATGTATAGGCCCATTTAGTTTCTTCTTTTCTGTCACCTTGACAACCATGTCGATTAATCTTGTTACTTGATATATGTTTTTATTAGAGGTTTTAACATTCAGCATTGGTAGTAACATCTTGGTATGGTAGGAATACATTCTAGAAAATTCGGCGTTTTCAAAGCCTTATTCTTGCAATTCTGATTTGACTATGTCCGTCGGAATTTCCGTATCGAGTCCATAAAGGACAACATTATGTTTTCTGTCTACCTCCAGCGTGTATGTGTATTAAGGTCTGTTCCTTTCAGCAAGAAGTTTGGTTAACTTTCTATGATCATCACCTGTGCTCAGGAACATCTTCGTGTTGTCTCCCATTATTTTTGCTCCAGTAAAGCTAATGTTTGCTTTTAATTTGTCCCTAAGACTTATCTTCCTTGAACTGTTTTAGTCTTATCGGCGTATGATTGTATTTCCATTTCAGGTTCTTCTATGTCGCTGTTCTATGATGCTTCAGCCCTATCTTTCTGACTATGGCCTAGTTTAGGCCATTCTCCATTTGATTTGTTCTTATCTTTGTTTGAGGCTAACTGCGCTTTCATTTCTCCTATCATAGCCTTAATATCTAAGTTCTCCAGTAACCCCAGATATGTCATCCATTCTGGAGATTTTAACAGTTTCAAATGAGGAATCACCACTACTGTCCCTGTCCTTTGGTCATTTTATTCTGATCGCCTGCCTTGGGGGGTATCCCCCCCCCCTTATTTTTCACTCCACCACTCAATTCGCCTGTGTTTTTACCAAAACACAAAAAGGTAGTTAATTTTTAACTAGTACACTTTATTTCGTTGTTTTCCGCCTTAACGTTATTTCATCGGTAACGTAAAACGTTAACGTTATTTGTCCTTGCACTTTTATTTGTCCAAATACTTTAATAACAGTAATTTCCGTTCTTTTTACCCGATACGGTAACGGTATCGCTATTTACTATCGTCCAGAATTAGCTTGCACAATCACAATGTCGATTCAGCAACTTCCGCTATTTTTCTCCGTTAACGTTATTTTAACGGTAACGTACAACGTTAACGTTTTGTCCAATTACTTAAATAATAGTCACTTCCGTTATTTCCACCCGTTACGGTAACGGTAACGCTATTTACTCTCGTCCAGAATTAACTTGCAGAATCACAATGTCAATTTAGCAACTCCCGCTATTTTTCTCCGATACGCTAACGTTAACGTTATCAGCGTTAGCTGATGTTGCCACCAGTCCACTATGCAAATATCGTCGTTAACCCGCCCTAAACCCGCTTGTAAACCCCTTCGATGTCTGTAGTAAACAACGGGCAAGCCGCGGGAGCACGCAAAAAATGTAAACACTCGAAGTGTAAACACTCGAAAAACTGGTCCGAAAAAACGTACCGACTAGTTCGAATGATCAACAATAACTAATCGGTAATGAGACCAAACCATAGTCTGAAGAAATTTGATTTGCTTCAAATAAATTACTTTACATTACGTGAGTATTCCGTTGGGCGCTAGCTGCCGGTATAATACTCACTTTATTTATCATCCCGTTTGAATCTTTTTCTCCCATCCATTGACTAACTTACTAGAGCCAAACATACTCTGCATAAAATATTAATTTTTTTGAAAAATCTGCTATAAATCAATAAGCCAAATTCCAAATGACTATTAAATGTATACTACCTGAGCGGATTTAAATTAATTCGGTATTGATCAAATTTATAAAATTTTTATATTTACTTGAAATAATATGGTTCTCAATTGAACACCGTCACTAATCCTGCATCCTGCATCACACGTAACGAAATAATATAATAATAAATGATTCTAGTCGATCAAAAAAGAAAAACGTATCAGTGCAAATATGATTAAGCGAATTTACCCGAAATTGCTCATGAATTTTAAAATATGCAGGAAACAAGTAGCTATAAGAACGCTGCCATATATTCAACATTGAGTGTCCGTGTTGCTGCCGCATCCTGCTGTGATAAATTGAGAGTAACCACAATTCACAATATGATACGTGTAGACGCGTCACGGTTGCGATGCGACGTTATTAATGCAAGATGGCGGAATCTATCACTGCCCTGTCAACAATAATCTGTTAACAGCGTTATAGAGGAGGGTTGCTGACCTAATAAAATAAAATAGCCACATTATGTTTTACATAAATAGGGTAGGAGGAAGTAAAATGAGGCTTAGATGAGAGAATAAAATGTATGTCGTCGTTTATAAAAATTAATGTAATATTGATAAAATATAATACATATATTTTAATGTAATGTAATACACAGATATTTCATCAATATGTTGAAAATCCACAGGGTCTATTATAGGAATTAGATATAAACAAACGAACTTTGCAAAACAAAGAAATCAGAGATAAGTTTATCTTTTTAAATGAAATAACCTTGATAACTTAAAAAATAATAACATACTTTTCTTTTTTATTTCATTATTTCAAATATTCTAAGTTAGTCCCAAGTCTGAACATGAACAGGAAAAAAGTTATATAAAGATACAGGACGAACTTATAGCCAACGCGAGCGATAATGAGCCTTAACTTGCAATCATCAGCAAATTTCTCGGACGAACCATCAGTTCGAGCAGACTTTATTTTACACCAAATCCGTTCATCTACTTCCCTTATGCACTTACTTGCGGAAGCCTCTTAAATGTTTCAAACCTGTAACTTGAACTTTAATTTGGTAGCCAAGTCCAAGTCTGGAAAGGCCATCTCTAGATTGGGTCACCTAAACTAAAGCTCTGTCTTAGTGCCCACCTGGGTGCTTCTTCTAAAGTAACAAAGTCGCAAAACCGCTAAAACCCGAAAGTAAGTTTATAGTTCAATGTGTAAAACTATTAAAATGAATTAGATATCTAAGTTAAAATCATAATAAATTAGTCTGTCATTAAGACGCCATAATTGCCTAAATTAAATAGCCAATGCTAAGTATATTAAAACACAACACAATTTTTAAAAAATTTATTGTAATCTGTGACTTAAAGGATCTTGCACATAGTGAATAGGGACGGTGTGTAATACTGATTAAAACATATTGTGCCGAAATTCTATAATAATAATAATAATAATAATAATAATAATAATAATAATAATAATAAT
>MU186811.1:51648-83862 GCA_016904865.1 Pissodes strobi
ATAATAATAATAATAATAATAATAATAATAATAATAATAATAATAATGACAAAATATAGAACTCACCATCCCAAGTCAGCAATTGAAAGAATGACATTACCGAGAACACACGGTGGCCGAGGAATTGCAGATTTGAATATTCTGTTTGAAAAACAAATCTTCAATCTGCGAAAATATTTTCTTTAGATAGCTGATGTCCACTCCATAGAGGCGTCACCCTTGCTGACAAAGTATATACGCCTTTAAACCTGAGAAGTCCCCTAAACAGACAAGAAAAAACGAAAGCGGAATACATTACCCAAACAATGGCAAACTGGAAGCAAACATCCCTGCACGGGAGACACCCAAATGAGCTCGGTTCTGAAAATGTCGATACCTTGGCGCCGAACTACTGGCTGACTCATCGGGATCTTTTCCCTAAAACAGAGGGCTTTAAGTGTGCTATCCAGGACCAGGTAATCCCTACCAAAAATTATCTGAAATACATAGTTAAAGATACCACCATAGCGGATGTCAAATGCCGCAGATGTCTGTCTGGCTCGGAGACAATTCAACACATCACTGCTGGATGCCCGACACTTGCCCACACAGAATACCTCCATCGCCATAACTGTGTGGCTAAGATTATCCACCAAGAGCTGGCACATAAACATAAGCTAATTGATAGCGTCACGCCATACTATCAGCATAACCCTGAGGCAGTGCTGGAAAATGAAAACCGTCGTCTTTACTGGGACAGGAGCATTATTACGGACAGGACTAGAACTGCCAATAAACAAAAGTAGAGCTTTCGCAATAACAATTATACAACAAAAGCAAAAGCCATATAACACAAAAGTACATACTACAACAAGAGAAAAAGTACACTACACATTATCAAGCTAGACATTAACGAGCTGCCCTATACAATTCGATACCCCGACAAAGAATTCGAGATTATGGTAGAGCTTGGCTACTTTAGAAATCGCTGGAATAAATTCGTTTACTACATAGTTTGTGGGGTGAAAGGCTATCAGCGATAGACGATGGCTGCAGTCAACAAGAGTGGTGTCAATCTTGTACAGCATCACTAAATCTTTTTTGATGTGTCTTGCCGCCTAGGAAACAAGGTGAAATCTGAGATATAGGGAATCGTAATCGAACTCAAAATTCTGAAATGGTGGTATATTAGCTCTGATAGACAGATAACATATGAATCCAAGCAGAACCTGCTCCAAGGCATAAATGCATGAAAAATACTGCATCAAACCTAAAAAATAAAATAAAACACCAGGCTCGATTTCGATCTTCAATCAAATTATGTTTTACAGCTACTTTCTGGTGCCAATAGAAGTTTTTGATTATCCAAGCATATTTCTCAACTATTTCGAATATTTTCAGAATTTGAAACCTCTTATCGTGTTTTTCAGAATCAATCCGCTGTGTTCACAAATGTTCCGTGTGAGAAGTGCTACTTTCAACACTTGCACAATATATTCTAGCATTAGTTTTGTCCCATTTTTTGCTTTTTTACACTACTATGCTCATATTTTTCAACTATTTCGAATATTTTCAGAATTTGAAACCTCTTATCGTGGTTTTTCAGAATCAATCCGATGTGTTCACAAATGCTCCGTGTGAGAAGTGCTATTTTCAACACTTGCACAATATATTCTAGCATAATTTTTGTCCCATTTTTTGCTTTTTTACACTACTATGTTCTTCTAAAGGCTGCTTTTCTATTACTAAGGGAAAATTGCGATTGTACGAGATTTGCCACATTTGCCCTTTTTTGGGTATTATAATTTAATTTTCAGCGGCATAGCACATTTGTTTTATATGTCTTGGAAAAACTTATTTTTTGTTCACTCTAATTACTCTCTTTTCAGAAACTTAAGAACATTTTTTATTATTGACACGGTTCTTGAACAGCTGTAAGTTGTAATTTGGGGAAAACAGACGTCATGGGAGTGAATTCCATAGTGCTGAATGGAAGCCAGCAGCTTTAGGGTGTGCTAACATGTGGCACCCCAGATGTGTGAGCAATATTCTAAACAAGGTCTTATTTGCGCTTTGTAGAGCAAGAACAACTCTGCGGTGTATACAGTTTTTTGTCGCGAAATACAAGAAAACAAGCTTCTGCGAGGCTGATTTTGCGATGTTAGCGACGTGGTCATGCAAGGACATATTACTGTTGACCGAGTAGTCCGATTGGTGAAGATGAAAGAATGGCCAATCCTGCCATAATGATGTCAGGGCCGGCCGTATTGGCGTTCTTGGTAAACGTGGCTACTTGGGTTTTTGCTTCAATAAACTGGACCAAATTTATGTCGCCCCCATCTTTAAACTTTCTCCAGATCTTGATAAATTGTTGTAATCTGCTCCTGTCTATGGTGATAAGTCTCAGTCGCTGGTAATGGTTTTTCTAATCTAAATTGGGACATGAGGGTAGTCTCATCTTCAAAACTGTAAAGAGGATAATCGGTTTCGGTCAGCAGGTCATTATTATAGATGATGAACGGAGTTGGCGCGGGTGGCCTTGAGGCTCGCCCGCATTAATGGTGAATGTGTCCATCAACCGCAACGCGAACTTTTTCTAAATCTTGATTAATTGTTGTAATCTGCTCCTGTCTGCGGTGATAAGTCTAAGTCGCTGGTAAAGGTTTTTCTGATCTAAATTGGGAGAGAAGGGTACTTTCATCTGCAAAACTGTAAACAGGATTATTGGTTTCGAACAGCAGGTCATTAATATAGCTGAAGAACAGAGCTGGTGAAAGTATTGCGCTCTGAGGCACGCCAGTATTAGTGATGAATGTGTCTGAGATTTGTCCATCAACTTAAGGAGACTGGCAAGCCAGCTAGAGAGAGAGACGGTGGCAGTCCGAAGGACCGCAGTGTGTTGACCAATCCATCATGCCAAACTCTGTCGAATGCCTTAGAATTATACAAAACATTCGCTCCAGATTCTTCGTAGGTCTCAATTGCCCTACTCTATATCTAAGTGACATAGGCCAATATATCTCCTGTCGATCACTCTTTGCGAAAGCCGTATTGTTTAACGCTAATTATTCTGCTGGTCTTGAGGTAGTTGAGTAGTTACTGATTGACTACACGGTATCCTAATAAAACTATAATGATGTGAAGAAACATCCAAAGCAAAATGTTTTTAACAAAACTATCTAGAACTCTTTTATGATAGCTAATTCTCAAAACTATTATATTGTAGCATTTCCCCTTTTTTTTCATTAGCAGGTTATTAACGGTTTTACCTTCGTTAAGCTTATGTCGAATAAACATTCCGGATATCTTTAAAGGCTTTCTTTAGATTGTGCCTGAGGGATATGATAATAAAACAGAAAATAGAATTTTATTAAGATAAAAACGAGTCCTATGGATAATATTTTCATCTAATGCGTTTGCACGTATAGCACAGCCCAGCCGTTAGGGTGTGGTTATAAATTGAGTTTATTTATGCACACGATATGCCGCACTCCTACTTTAGGATTTATGTAGAATAAAAGAATCCTCGGAGATTATTCTAGTTCTCTATATTTTCCGATATATTTACCTTGACAACCATCACTAAAATATAGAACATTAAAGCTTATTATTTTGTTATAACATGTTACACCTTACAGTTGTCACATAAAGTTAATAAGAATTAAAATGAACTATAATAATATAATTCAAATGATAACAATTTAGTTTAGGCATATTTAATAAGAATTAAAGTATTGAATCTCTTCTAAAAATGTCGAAAATCATATTTTTTGAAGTGAAACTTCTTTAGCAAGGGTAAAGTCAGAAAAAATGCTTATTAAAATGAAACGCTAATCAAAGTGAAACGCCCCTTTAATTAAGCATGTTCCAGTATAACTAGAGGGTTGAAATCAACAGGACATGTAGCCGGGGTAAAATGAGGATTTTGGACGAAAACTGGACCCCTCTCCCCGTGCGTTCACACAGGAGAGGGGAAGAAGAAACAATTATAATAATTAATTTCGGGAGCACGGGAACAGCTACGGGGTCTAAATGTTTATGGTAGGTGCGCCTCATGAGGGGCTACATTTGACCATATGGGGGGACCGCGGTCTAAGGGGAAAATTTGGGGAAAAAATCGTTTTTTGCCGATATCTCTGCAATGGAGCCACGGATCGAAAATCTGACAAGTGATGGCCCAGTGTCATACCCTACCTCCCCGGATAGCTTAAATTTTTTTTAAAAAATGGGAAAAAATTTAAAAAAGTAAAAAATTGTTCGGAAAGTTAATGAAACTAAATAAGAAAAAATATATAAAAAAAAAGTTTGAGAAACGCGGTTTTTGGCGAAAAAAAGAGGAGTTCAGCTACGAGGTCGGAGATGGCAAAAATTAAAAGAAAAAAATGCTTTGCAAAAAAGAAAACAACAATTAAAAAAAAAGAAATAAAAAAACAAAAGATTGTTCGGAAAGTTGATAAAAGTATAATAAAACCAAATAAGAAAAAAAATAATATAAAAAAGAAAAAAAATGTTCGTAAAGATAATAAGTGTTATAAACGAAATAAAGAAAAGAAATTAATAAAAAAAAGTTAGGGAAACGCGGTTGTCGACGAAACAAGTTGAAAAAATCGGAGCTTAAATTATAGAAAAAGTGTCGAGACCGAGGGCAAAAATTGAGAAAAAAGCTTAAAAAATGAGAACTCAATTCTTTATATCTCATTCAGAAGTTTCACTTCAGTTGTGTGCTTATAAAGGTGAGGCACATATTTTATTTATTTTCTTTAAAGATCTATTTGACTCAATTTAAGTATAATTTTGGATTTCATAAATAGATATATTATATCACAACTAACTTCAAAGGAATAACATATAATATACAGGGATTGAAAGAAACGAAATGATATAGTTTCCCGCCCAAATAATCATAATTTAATTTTTGCATAAAAGAAAATCAAATATTAAAATAGAAAAAATATGTATGTTAGCATTCTTCTATATGCCTAATGAATGTGGCAATAAAAACCCATATACAACATTATTCATGAGGTGCAATTTTACATTATATTTCTTTAATTTTTGTAATTTAATTTAAAATATGAACTCTTATAAGAAGTATATAGATAATTTATTTGGTTTGAAAAATATGTTCTTCACGCACATTGCGGGATATTTCTGGAAATTGCCCTTGCAATATTCATGGCGAAAATATATGTTTTTTAAACTTTGTCTGTGAACGAAAAAGCTTTACTTGCCCCGTTACAAAGTATCAGAAAATAGATGTAAAAAACCCTCACACAATCGGTTAAAACCTTATTCTGTCAGCTACGATTTAATTGCGATTATAGAAACTATCATTGGAGATAACTGCAGCTTGGTGGGACAACATATATCAATAAAGATGCTAATTTAATTGCCTATGTTTGATTTTGTGATGGAATGTCGGCAGTAGAAGAACAGCAACAGAACTCGCCTTGATATTTTAAAGGATATAGTATAAGAATTGCGCCGGGATATGCACCGATAGTGCTCGTTCAATATCTATAAGATTTCGAAGTATACAAGCACTTGTGAAACAAAAACCTTCACAGTGTATCTGAACACGATGCACAATCCACAGACAAGCTCTGGCTTCGAGAGAAATGAGTCGTGGTCTGTACAGGGTGGCTCGAATTCGTGTCTATGTATGGGGAACTCGAAAACCGTAAGAGATACAGTGTCGGTCAAATTAAGGCAACATTGCGCATTTAGGTGCCTAGCAATATGCCGTTTAGAAAATTTTAAAATTCCCAGCATTTCCGGAGATATCCGGAAAAAATCGAAATTTTGAAAATTCGTTTTATTTCTTTCTTGGGCTTATTTAAAAACGGATTTCAAATTGAATTGCACTTTTGCATTGCCACTTTTTCCGCTCTATCTAATGATGGTATCCAGTTTGAAATCCGATGTTTTGTCTTCAAGGGATCATCATCAACTTTCTTTTTTTAAATACGAACTTTAATTTTTTTAATCGGTTTTCAGATGGTATTGGCGTTATTATAATAAGTATGTGTTTTTATTTGTTTTTAATTTTTTTTTTCTTTATTTTTTTATTATTATTTTTTTAATTATATATTTTGCTTTGGCGTAATTTTAAATAATTTAAGGTGGATACACTTGAAATTTTTATATTCTATAAAAATATTTTATTTTGTTTTTTGTATTAAGTGGAAAATTGGAGCGAATTAAAAATAAAAAATAGTAAAATTATTTCTTAGGAGAATATGGCCATGAACTATTACTCAAACAAGTTGCTTACTGCAAAGATAAAATATTCCCAACTTTTAACCAATTAAAAAATTTATTTAATAGAGATCAACAATTTATAATCATACTACGTGATACTATAGGAACTTTGATGGAAAAACACCTATTGGAATTTTGCTTATAAATAAACTGCACTAAGCAACTTGTTTGACTAATAGTTCATGGCCATATTCTCGTAAAAAGAATTTTTTTATTTCTAATTTTTAATACGGGCTCCAATTTTCCACTTAATACAAAAAACAAATAAAATATTTTTATAGAATATGAAAATTCCAAAAGTACCTACCTTAAATTACTTAAAATCACGCAAAAGCAAAATATATAAAATAAAAATAATAAAAAAATAATAAAAATAAAAAACACACACATACTCATATTAATAACGCCAATACCATCTGAAAAACGATAAAAAAATTTAAGTTCGTATTTAAAAAAAGAAAGTTGATGATGATCCCTTGCAGACCAAACGTCGGATTTCAAACTGGATATCATAATTGGATAGAGAGGAAAAAGTGGCAATGCAAAAGTACAATTAGATTTGAAATCCGTTTTTAAATAAGCCCAGGAAAAAAATAAAACTATTTTTCAAAATTTCGGTTTTTTTTTCGGATATCTCCGTAAATACTCGGAATTTTAAAACTTTCTAAACGGCATCTTGTTAGGCAATTAAATGCGCAATTTTGCCTTAATTTGACCGACACTGTATCTCTTATGGTTTTCGAGTTCCCCATACATAGACACGAATTCGAACCACCCTGTACAGTGTGGTTACGAAGGTCATAAGCATAGTAAATTATAATAAAATGATACTCGAGAGAATCGTTACTGTACTTGTGGTATGGGTGCCGTAAATTTAGCATTACTATTGTATTGCGAGGCAAGATGGTTATCACGTGAGAGACTTTTACAATATTTATCAGGTAAGAGAGGAAATTGCTATTTTTCTAGAAGAATAAAACCGACCGAGGAGACCAAAGTAGCTTCGAAATGGTTTATTTGGTTTATTGAGTTACTTGGGCGATAGATTCGTGATAGCATATACCATGAAACTTCAACTCCAAGGAAAAAACACGTATATATTGGATACCACTGTTAAAGTTAATGCTTCTGTAGAAAGCTGGAAATGTGAAGCAGAAATGCGAAGCAAAAAAATTTAGAAGTGTTTGCAAATGAAGACTACACTGCAAAAAGGATGATGCTCACTAAAACCAAGTTTTTAGCTAGGGCAAATTTAAAGTTAAGACCACCTAATTTTTCCTTGACTAGTATACTATCAATCCATACCTCAAATCGCTTGTTTTTTTCTATGTTTAGGAGAAAAAACAAAAACAAAAAAAAATAGTACACACTTTTTTCTGCAAGAAAGATGAATGTCATGACCGTCATCATTTTTGCGCAATGAGACAAAAGGTTTTACCTTTCACTAAAACTCAATATTTTTACTGTTACTATTGAGATATTGTTAGAAAAAAGTAAGGTAACAAAAATTAAACTATTACCAGTGGAGAAATACTTTTAGCCATCTGTACGCCATTTTACTACAGAGTCTTATCTTTAGATTTTGTGATTTTAGGTTTTGCTGTTGTAGTTTAGCTTTTGCTTTTGTAGTTTTAGGTTTTGCTTTTATAGTTGTAGGGTTTGCTTTTGTAGTTTTAGCCTGAGATGTTTTTGGTGCATGAGGTAGCTTGTCAACATAGCTATTTGTGGCTGGACTACAAAAAAAAAATTAATGTTGGAGGTCCTGACATTTTTCTTTAGAAATTGATAATGGCCTGAAATAGAACATCTTTGTCATAATTTAGAATATAATGTCACAAGATAGGTACCTTTGCGAAGTGGGTTTGGCAAGAAAAATTCCTTTCGGATGCAGTCTGGACAAACAAGTCGTGCAGATGATTGTTGAGGTCTGATTGGATTACATTCCCAGTGACCATTAAAGGAGGATCTATGCTCCACTAATCTACTATGTTCAGATTGAAATAGAATTTCCCTTACAGGTTTTGTGGCAATTGGATTTTTCTTCATGTAATGTGGCGCAAGAAAAATGTTCCAATCCTTAAAGAAAGTGTAGTCAACACTGAATACTTGAAATGGTGAAGGCGTAACTCGTTCCTTTGTACCACATTAACCTAATCTTCTGGTAGTTAACAAGGTGATTTCTGATTAATGACAGTCATATTTCTGTCGCATTTCATCTAAGAGTGACCACGGATTGGAAAAGTGATTTTGACGGATTCCAGACGTTTCACAATGATAACTACATAGCGTAGTGGCAAAATTTAATCACTAGATAGTTTTTATTTTGCCCACTGCAAGAACCGCAGAAGATTTCTAGGTGTTTCACTTGGGGGTCCAAAAGATAAAAAATAAAATGATTTAACATTGATGTTATATCGTCAGCCCCTTTTAAGCCCATTTCATCTGAGTAGCAATAAAAAAACTGAATCCACATCATTGGTTGCTATAACAAGCGTACGTGACTCGCGCGCCGGAATGACACTCATCCTGGTCGCGTTGATCGGGATGACGCTCATCTTTCTTGTAAAATGTATAATTCTTTAAATCATTATAACAGCTAAACTATAATCTTTTTTGCATAAAACGACAACCCTGATGCTTCTTATCGTCCGTGGCTACGGATTGCTAACATAATCTCGTTTTCGAAAAAAAATTACCTTCATCCTTTTTGCAGTGTAGTCTTCAAATGTGGATGGGTATGTCAAAACATACAAGGTACAATTGAAAGTCATTAAGCCATGTTGGCAATGAATTTTAAAAAATATTTTCTTGCTGAAGACAACTTGATAGTAAATTACGAATGGGTTAGGGATCCATTTCAAAATACTCCCGAAATTCTTTCAACTGTCGAAGAAGAAATCTTTATAGACTTCACTGCAGTAATAATTTCGTAATAAATCTCTCTTTGAGTTTTGGGCAGCGGTAGACGATGCCTTTTCTTCACTGAAAACAAGGGTATTTCCTATATTATTTCCATTTTAACATTCTGCCTTTGCGAAACCGGATTTTCTGTATAGTATAGAAAAAGAACTAAGAGTGTCTATTTCTAATATAAAAATCTTCTTTTAAAAAACTTTGTTCTGCGGGGCAGGTCGAAGTAAGTCACTAATAATTATTAAATTTCTTCCTAATTTAATATTGATGAGTTAATTATTAAATACATTAAGCAGAATTTATTGTTATCATCCTATTTATAATTATTATATTATATTAAGGTAAATGTGATTTAATTTTTGGTGATGTCAGAAAGTATTTCATTTTGACTTATACGTCCCTAGGGCGATGCGCCCCACAGGTTGAGAAGCGGGGTTGTAGTGCATTGTGCCCAGGGTTCCAGACCCTAACTCAGTTACAAACGAGGTAAAAAATGAGGGAAATGCAGAAATTTAAAAATAACATAAATATAATAATCCAACTTTAGTAACGTATGGTAAAATAAGATCATTTCGCAAAGGATAAAAAATGAAAGTAGAAAGGAGAAAATCAGCAAATAGTATACATATTATTAAATCTAGAAACAATCATTTTGAGACATTAAAAATATTAAATCTATAGAAATAATACCAACTCTCAAATTATAAATGTTAATGGTTTATCATTTATCTTTCACAAATAGCTAACAGATTAATGAAAAGTTTTTCTACCTCTACTAATTCTGACACTCAAAGCTATTTTGGCTCCTTAAATTGAAATACAGACAATATTACTTTTAATTATATAGGTATTACTCTTAACAACTTAAAATATATTAACAAGTTTTAATAATAGCCCACGTAAAGATTATTCTGTAATTATTGTCAAAATTTTCAAAATAATAAAAGATTTAATAATTTGTCCCGTAACAAGCATTATCAATGATTGAATCAATACCAGCATATTCTCAGATTGCTTAAACATGCAAATGTAATTCTCATTTTCAACAGCTGTGATGGTGGCCATCTATACGTAATTTCGATTTCGCTGAATTATGTTACCGCATTTATATCAATAAATACTGAGTAACATTTATGGTAACTAATTAATTACCGAAAATCCAAAAATGAGTTTTTTCTTTGTAGAATGGCAACTTCTATAGCGGCAGTGATTAAAAAATAAGCAGGTATTGCACAGATTAAGTATATCGGTATGGATATAGCAACATATTTTTATTAATATTATTGAAATGAAAACGTGCAATATTAGCACAACTTTATAACGTATGATACACATTTTTTTTTTCAAAATATGTTATGTCGTAATTTGGTCCGGTTTTTGAATCAGTATTGTAGACACAAATTGTCAAGTATTCAGAGTTGCATGAGTTCTTTAGCCCATGTCAGTTAGGATTCAGAAGAAACACATCAACGACAGCATCAGTAATCTTATGAAGAAAGCATGTATGCTGAGGCTTTTTTCTCGATATGACAGGTATCCTTGTACAGAAGCTACAAAACTATACATTTAACATTCATATTTAACATATATAGACAATATTATCAATAATAAGGCAGTTGATAATATTTGTTGGGTCCACTTAATGAAAAAAATATAGACATAGAAATACACTAATAGACCAAAGGGCATCTAATGAAATTGTAGTAGAATGGAACAATTTTAGTTAGCCTTAGAATATATTATCAGAATTGGGAGCATTTGAATATCAGACTATTGGCAAGACAATAAACGGCAGAAAAATAAAGCATTTTAAATATACTGAGGAAAGCGGCTCTCTTGGTGAAAATATTTGAAATCCGACAAGTTTTATTAAATAAAATTTTACGAATTGATAAGGAAGGTTGATTCTCACTTAATATAAAGGACACAAAGTTCATGCCAAAATCAAATCAACACAAACCATCGGAAACTTAAATATCCATAATCAATAGTTAAAAGAACAAATAAAAGGAGATGAGTTTTATTAATCTTCTTATTATGCTAACGGTAACAAAACGTGTGTTTTAGTACCGTGAATAAATCTGTGTTGTAGTGCATCTTGTGAGGCATTCAAATCACAACTTACATAAATATCCTGGATTGTGTGTAAACGAAAAGAACGAAAGTTGCATCGAAATAAGAATACGGGCAGACAGTACATTCTTGAGGAAGAAGAGAGTCTTATGAGGTCGGGAACTGAGTATCGATCTGAAATTTGGACTGATGAGATGTTACGTAATATCAGTACATTATTACCGATCGAATGCATTGACAATGAAGAAAATAGGTACAACGAAAATTGAGGGGTTTAAATTATGAATGTACCGCTGGATTTTGAAGAAACCGTGGTAAGAGTAACTTTCATGTGACATGTATATGAAAAGGCAAAAGTTGAAGAAGGATGCAATAGGCTGGGATTCATTATGAGAGGAGAAAAGTGTTACTTATTTCAGCTGCTAGGAAAAATAAGTATAGGAAAGGTCGATATCCCAGAATTTTTAAATTAGCTGTGTTCAAAAATTTAAGTTGCCTTGATGATTGCCAAACTTTGGAATGAAGTCTGCAATCAACAAGGAAGATGAAGATAGATTGAAAATAATAAAATAAAACGCATTTTACATCCATTTTTTTACTCTACAACAAATTAAACATATTTGAAAGGTTCAAGTTTTTATATTCTCTACATGATTTAGATTAGTAAGCTTAACGTACGCAAGATCCGTTTGCAATATAAGAATATAACTTTTTGATCGCTCTGCACATAGCTTAAGTAACAACTATTTATCAGCGGCATCATTAAAATAGATGTAATATCAGATGATTTTTTTGGTAGATATTGTAGCAGAAACTCATATTTTGTATGCAACCTAAATAATGAACAATAATTTATTTTAAAAGTATGCAAACTAGAGGTAAATACAATTTTAGAGAGAAGGAAATACTGATATATGAAAGATGTTCTCCATTAAATTTAACGTAAATATGCGCCAATGATGAAGTTGCAATTCTTACAGCACCAATTGTGCTAAGTTTACAGATCATTCACTATGTACCTAATGGAGTAATAATATATTTTAAATAGCAAAATTGAAGAAGTTAATTGGAAATTGATGGAAAAGACTCCTCGTTCTTTTGAATTCTACAATATTACCTAAATTATGATATTAGTGGATTTTAGTTAGTAATTTACAAAGATAAATTGGTCACCATCATCGAGACTTAAATACTTACCGAATTTGTCAAATAAATACATTTTCCCAGATGGTGCTACTCTGAACAGCATTTAACTGAAACGAATTTTATTCCATGAAAGCAAATTGCTAAATGGTATTTTTTCAAATTTGCATAGAGCTGGAATTCCCAATCGGGATTAGGCACTTTCTCGACGATCCAATAATAGATCCGGATGCATTACAAATGAAGGGCTATCTGTTACCAGAGCGTTACCGATCAATACGGTTCATAATGAATGCGTTTAATATCTAATAATTATTATATCAAGAACTTCGTAGTAAATTTATTAATTGATTGATTATTGATTGACTGTTGTGCCATCATCACAATAGTTGTTAGGTGAACATTCTTTTATATCCCATTTCTGCTGCAAAAGCAATATTTCAAAAGTGTCTCTACATCTTTGGGTTAGTTTTAGTTGGGCAAAATTTAAACGAATGATGATGGTTGGGTAATGATCTTATTTGGGAAAGTAAGGCGCGAATAGGCTTTTTGTCTGATAACAAAAAAATCTTGAGACAAAAATTTTATTATAAAAATTTATCCTCCAGGCAACCGATTAAAAAATTTGAGAATGAATGAGCGAGAGTCACTTTTAAAAACTAACCGAATCTGACATTTCATGTCTATATAGGAAGAGTCCAGTTTTTTACCTCATCGATGAGAGCACGCGATCTCCTTTTAAGCGCCAATTTAAACCAAGATGAAAACATTTTCGATAGGCGAAATTTTCCAAAAAAAACTGTTTAAAGCAATTTTTTAGAAGCAAGTGTTGAAATTAGATATGCTATTGGAAACGTAGCACAGGACAGGTGACATGGAAACAGAGGAGAGAGACCTATATCCAGAAGTGAACAGCTGCGGGTGAAAAGAAGAAGAAGAAGATATAAACGGTCACAACTCTGTTGGTTAAGACAATAAGTGAGGTTGCAGAAACAATTTTGACAAATGAGCTTGTGGTTAAATTATTTTGCGTTCAGCTTGTACTTTAAATAGGTGGTCTTACAAATAATTATGACCCTTCCTCTATAATATAGCATGAAACTAATGATTGGCTAAAGTTGAGGGTTCTTAATAGCCGTGCTTGGTCAGTTGTGTTACCAAAATCAAATAAAGAAGATAAACGAGCAACACCATCAAGTATGGTTGGATATCGTAGAAGTAGATACTTGGAATATTAAAAAAAAAATTGAAATGCACCAAGATGTAACTTGCGTTATTTAGTGATTGATCAGAAGGCGAGACTGAAAAGAAGAATGAGATTCAAAATAACCTGCAATCCAGAGAGAAGAAGAAGCACACCAACTGAAGTGGACGAATACACTCAACAAAATTGTTGAACATGCACGACATTTATTTTGCAATATTGCCGTATTACATCATAATCTGATCAAAACCGATATAAAGAATCCATAAAAAACAACAAAGGAATGAAACAATAAAAAAGTATGTATTAGCTTACACGAAAGGAAGACACAATATAATCAAAAATGGTATTTCACACCAAAGAATAGGAATAAACAAGACCAAAATAGTAACTTAGTTGATTTCAAATTAAGGACTATAATCTATTTGAATCCGTCTAAGCTCCTGTAGCATGTATATCAACCATTGGGGGTTTATTAGCAATAATATTACAGGAAAGTTGGAATACAAGATACTTGAATATTCCTAAAGTACTTTTAAATGGTAAGTTAGAGAGCAAAATTTATACTTACTCAACTCAATTGTCAGAATTGTATAGTCTTTAAACATTAATAAAGATCCGGAATTGTAGCCACAAATATCAAGATTAAGATAGTGATTGATCTACGTAGATAATAATTTGGTATTTAAAAAGAAATACAATGTAAGCCAAACGATATGGTTAGTAAAATCACATTTTCAATCAAAAAATTTAGGTATAGTTAAAAAACTACTACAACAGTTTAATAAGTAGTAATGTAGTGATAACAGTATACCGGTAGATAAAAGATTTCAATTCAATTAAAATAACAAAGTGATAAATGTTTAATACGGACAACTAATAGGAAGATAAATGAATGCATTTACAACTCTTTGTTACCTGACATCACACTTTCTGTCCCCTACTTAAGCATATTTTTTGATAAGCCAGTTAATGAAATTTGGAATGCAGGCAAGATATATTATGTTATTTAAAGCAAGTGAAATCCAAAGGACTTCTTTACTTATTCTAAATATGAAAATAGAAATACTGGTATTCCACATTTATACTAAATAAGAAAATAGTAATACTGGTGTTTCACTAAGAATTTTTTCAGAAAAATGAATGCTGAAAGACAACGTTATTGGTCGGTATAAACAATTATTTCTTAAATTATTTATGACCACAAAGCTGGGGGTGGTAATTAACTTTATAATTAATCACTTTAATTAGTGGACTGTATTAAAATAGAGTGGTGGGGTTTATTCATTGAGTGTGAATTGAAAAACTTATTCTATATATTATGAATGTAAAAATTAATTTGCATTAAATATGATTAATATATACAATTATAAATACTTTCATGCATTCATCATGTTACACATAAAACTAAATAGGTACTGTACATTCGGTTAACTATTATTAAATGTCTAACAAAACTTCTTGATTATTTAAATCTAAAATGAACTAGATTCCTTCTTTCTTTACTGATTTTAATTGAACTTTCTTGTATTTAAACTAACTGCTTTCGTTCACACAAAATACCTTGTACACGTCTTCTTCGATGATCTCAATTTAATTTTACCAGGGGTATAGATAAGACTTCGAACAGTTGATTCAAATATCGAATACCGGAAGGGATTTGTCTACTACCGATTTCCATCCGTCATTTTACCTTCTTCTATCTTCAACATGAGAGATGCTACGACCTGTATTGTCTCAAGAGAATGCGTTAAACCGCCCAAAAAGAGTTCTTTATCCAAGCTTGGACAAAAAGAACAGAGTACAGCAAATATTTTCTAAATATCTGTGCAACCAAAGGAGAAAACTACTAAATATCTTGGCGTCAACCAGAGCTACGACTGGGTAGACCTACTTGGCGCCAAATTTATGCAGAGCGATGACTGGGTCGATGCATCACTGTTGAATGTTTGCAAGGCACTAATATCTAATTTTTCTTAGGGGCGCGGCCAGGGAGATTAGGACGGAAAATTGCGCGAAGGCGGATGCATTTTAGAGGGTAGAACATGTCCTTTCTTTTTTTGACATATTGTTGTTTACACAACATTGACGGAGAAAAGGATATATTAAATTGAGAACAATTAATAACGGTTTCCTTGAGGGAGTGACATTTTGCTTTCAAGCGATTGATGCATATAATGAAATCAATTCAGGTTCGGACTAAGAAGTAACTGAAATAATGTTTTTAATGCATCAGGGGCATCACCAAACTATACGGTGGAAAATGCTAAGTTAATACACATGTTAAGGTGTTTCCCCAACAACTACCCTTTGACTCTACATATAATAAGTTTTAGATAACCACAGATATTTTTTAGACTACAGCCGGACAGCATCAGAGGTTTGATTTAATACCTCAGTTTTACTTAGGATACCTAAACACTTTTTGTCTGTAGCATTATTGAATATTGATTAGGGCTGTAGGGTGGTTTTAGGTAGGCGTTGTAATAGTTAAAGCATGGTTTAAATTCAGTCGCTTTGCTGAGAACATTGACTTAAACTTTCAAGTAACATTTTCAAAAATGCAGTTTTCTTAAAATTTAAAGTTTATTTTTTAAACAAGACAGGAACGATTGTGTCAACTCAAAAAACTCCTCAAAAGTAAACATACCTTTTTTCTCATTGCATTTTCTTACTTACACAGTCTTAAAAAAATATATGTATTCTCATTTTACTTTTACATTTTTAGAAACATTGCAAGATGCGGCATCTACTCCAGCCTTTGTTTTATTGTAAAATATTATAATGTATGGCTTCTTTTGATTACCAGTGTCAGCATCTCTTGATTTGACATTATATAAAGTGGAGACAAAAATAATAGAATTTTGTTTTTTGAAGATGCTGAGACTAAAGCTGTGGAATTATTAAACTCAACTTTGCCTAAACACTATTGTCTCCAAACATAGTCATGCTCTCTTGTTTTTCTTCACAGTAACAAAAAATGAAGTTGTGTTTTGCCATAGCTTTTCCACCAAGTCAAAATCAGTTGTCAGTACCTAGTTAGATTTCGACCAGTGCTTTTTATACGATCTATTATCCATCTGACGTTATCTGTAGTTGATTACTAATATTGGAGGATTCTTCAGATTGCTTTCCTGCATATATTTCTAAATTATATAAGTAGCAACATATTAAAAATATGCAAACCATACTTGGCCGGATTTAAGGGTATCTATTGGCGGAAAGTATATCGTCTGCGTTACTTATCCAATGTAAAAGTTATGACTTCTCCTTTTGGGAGAAACAACTAACAGTTATAGAATACATCTGTCTAGATCAAAATCATCAGTGATATACAAGAAACAGACAGGAAAGTTTTAGAATATTGGGATTAAGGGCGATTACGTCAAAAAAGTAGGAAATATTACCTCTCTCTTTCAGTTAGACTAGGAAAAGTTTTAAAACCAAAACCTATCTAAACTTTCGTACCGAATAATTACCGGGAGATATTATTTTTCTCATCCATGGATACATTTTCTCCCAAAGAATATATTTTTGATAACTTAACAAACTGTGTGAACATGTTACGCACAGCTGCCAGCCGATCTATTTTCTTTTCTTTTCTTCCTTGCGAAGCGGTAGTTCCTGGAGAGGGCGTTATAAATAATTCATATCTTTTAATACCCATTACTGGTTTTAATTTATCAATGCCATCTCCATTTATCCCCCAAAGTTCCTCCAAACTCTGTCAGTTACTTTTATAGACCCCTGCCACCTATAAAGTCTTTAGACCAATTAAATCTATTCTTCTCGTTCATATTTATCTTTCATGAACCTTATGTGTTGGTTAAAATATGTAACTATAGTTTCCAATATCTCATTGGTAAAGAAGCAATTCCAACATTTAAGAGGTATTGTCGCTTTTCTCGCACATTTTGTGGCGTTTGTGAGATTCTGATTTCTAGCACGAATTCTTTTTTATTTAGGGTTAGATCTTATTTTGTCATATTTCGAGGAGAACAGTTATTTTCATTAAGTTCTATTTCCTGTTCATCCAATTCATCCTCTTGTTCAGCTTTATTATCTTTTTCTCGAACTTCTACGTGGTCTTCTCCATCACTGTCACTTTGTTCATCGAAATTTTCTTTCATATCGTACTCATCACCGTCTTAACATCGGAGTAGCTCGTATACATGTGGTTTTTTTCTTTAAGTTATAGAATTTTCATCCGCTTGCCATGGTACATATGGAAAAAGAAGAAAATCTATTTGGTAAGTTGTTCGATTGCCGTGTATCCAACTAAAATATTGCTAAATATGCGATATACCTAAATACATTATTTGTAAACATATATAAGAATAACTGAAGTACAAATTATGGAAAATGCGATATTTACAATTAGTAAAGTATAACGCAATTAAGCGGAGTGCATATAAGATGTCAAAATGTCTGCCTCCTGCTCACCAAACCTTCTAACATAAACTGTCGAGGACGTTATCGATGGCTAGTCTTAAAATAGGAGGCTACCTATTATAATATGGGCATCTTGTCATTAAACCTGCCATACACTAATGATGAGCAAAGCAAGACCAAGACCAAGACTTTCATGATCTTGGTCTCGGTCTTTTTCTTAGACATAGAGTCTTGGTCTTGGTCTTGCAAACTAATATGCTATCTTGGTCTTGGTCTTGTAGCAAGAGTCTTGCAGGTCTTGCTTTTAAAAAAGGCGTAAAATTAAAAAAATAATAAACAAGACAAAGTAATAAAATAATATGAGACTGTTTTGAATTGAATTTGCGTATGTTCCGCTTTTACCATTGGGTAACTAAAAATCTGAAATTTTAGAAAACTTAAAAATCTAGCAATCAGACATTTGCCAATACCACATCAATTATTATCTATTAATTAAAAATCGAAATAATTATTGATACGTACGTAAAATAAAAAGATGAAAAGCTGCACACTTGCAACTACTTTACTTTGATCCGCACTACCGCCAAAGCAAAAAAGCGAGTGATTTGCGGCTTCCGGCTATCCCGACAAAGCATTTTCGGCGTATTTTACTTTTATTAAAGAAAACGGCAACTGATTTACAATTTACAGCCCACCCTACGTATTAAATTTAAGGTAATATCCAAATAATTTTAATTTAAAAAGTAATAGAGGAATAAAATATGATTCAAACAATCCCATGATATTATCATACAGTTGCAAGAGTCTTGCGAAGCTCTTGCAACTTGCAAAAGTCTTGGTCTTGCATGATATGGTATTGGTATTGGTGATGTTCTTGCATACACAGTCTTGGTCTTAATCTTGCTTACCAAAAAACGGTCTCGGTATTGGTTTTGGTCTCGCTTTTTTTTGGAAGATCAACTCCAGTCTCGCTCGCCACTATCATACACGACCCAAAAGAGAGACTTCTGTAACTGCTAGATTACCTTCGCCCGAGGGAAAGTTAAGTACGCGTGAGTTGGTGATGCAAAGAAATGGGGTACCTCCTCATTTCGCTTGGCAATTTTGAAATAGCAGTAGTTCTGGGAATTTTATCGGCATTTGTGGCTTCATCGAATGATCAGCGAGATCGCCCAAAATCTGACCATTTGGGCAACATTCCACTGTGTTCAAGAAGAAGCTAGAGGAGTTAAATGTAAACATAGTGTCTGAAATTAACTCCTTTAATTGTTCGAAAAGCTTATATTGGTTGTAGTTTGCATGTCCGCATTCACTTAAAAAATATTTTTCTAATATTATATTGTATGCATTTCATATAATATAAGTAATGATTTTTTGCCCAGCTTTTGTACTATTTGTGGACAGTTTACTAAAACAACTTTAGTAAAATATTTGAAGACTTTAATGACATATATTTAATTAATGAAAACGTAATATCTGAAGAACATACTGACACCTAAGCGTTGTTTCCGTAGAATTAAGACCAAATACATAGTTCGTGTTCGATTTTTCTTTATAATAATTGCAAAGTTTAGGTTCATCAAGGATATTATAGCATATTATGATATAAGTGCATAAGAGGTCCTTTAAAGCACGCGCCATATATTTCAAAACACGACGCGCAGCGGAGTGTTTTGTAAGTCGCAAGGGCTTTAAAGGCCTCTTATACACGTATATCATCCGCTATTTTTTTATTACGAATGCATCATAATCTCAATTTTTTTTTAAATATTAAACTTAAGGGATATATTGACAAATATATTAATCTGTCACATTTGACATGATCAAATGTTTCTATAGCAACCTTTAAGAAAGTAGGCGCATCATAAACATCATTTTAAGCACGCTGCAGCGTGCGATTATCGTTGATTATGATGCATGCGTAATAAAAATTCTTTTATATTGTGCACTTAATTATGAAAAGTAACATTAGCTGAGCTTGAATATATTAGGGCTTAATGGATATGCAAAGTTTACATTTGAGATTTGACCATATTGATACATTAGTTTAGAGTTAATTAATGCATACAATAAGATGCTTTAACGATGACCTGCCCTGAACGAAAGAACGTATACACATATAAAGGTTACAATATGATAATACATATTGCATTCAATATTTTTGCATTTGCTTTCCATCACAATGAAGTAGTTTAATTAGGCAATCATTAAGTTTGACATAAAGCCTAAACAGATATTAAAGGATCTAGATTTGATAATTCAATAAGATATATTATAATTGTTCAAATCGCCCCCAATTTGGACTTATAGTGGGTTAGCTTATTCTTGTGACCTAAAGAATGACAACTTTATTAAAATAGACATAGTTGTCACTAGTTTCTTTATGATCACTTAAAGGTGGAGGCAATACGCAGTACGCAATACCACTGTTACATCCTGCTATACAATAAATTTAGCTGAGAAATATTTAAAATATGTTTTGTTTCATTGCAAGCTAACTAATTGTCAATACCTAAATTTTAGGTTCAGATTAATAATTATGATCTTTGATCATCTGCATAATCGAAACATGTATGACACACCAATTAGTTGAAAACAGCATTGGACTTGAGATTGGCTTAAACATGGCGTTGCTATTTTTATGCCTCCGGTGCTCTCTTGGCAATATCGAACATTTGGTGTTATCAAATTTAGGTTGGGTTAGTTTGGGTTAGTTTTGGTTAGTTTTGGTTAGTAAGTAAGTTTAGTTGAATAATATTTCAAACATGTTTTGTTACATTGCAGGCTAACTTATTGCCAACGCGTAAATTTTTGCTTAAGATTAATAATTATGATCGTTAACCTCCTGCATAATCGAAAATAGTATGATACACGATTTATATAATTCTTTGCTAACAGCATTGGACTTGAGATTTGCTTACATATGGCATTGCTATTTTAATGTTTCTGGTTCTAAGCACTCTTGATAATACCCAACATTAGGTAATATCAGATTTTAGTTGAATTTCCAATACCTAAATTTAGTTGAATAACATTGTGTAGATTTCAGTTAAGTTTTGAGTTTCATTTAAATTTTTTAAAGCTTCATATTTTCTTGTTCGTTAAAAATAACTAACAGCTCCGATTTTGACATAATAATGTATTTATTTAATCTTATGTTTTAGATGAATATGAGTTTATAGTCAAATTAATCACTTTTAGGACCGAGTAGTCTTTCTTCTATATATTATGTACTAAGATGTTTATTAATTAGCTATGGTAATTTCCCAGTTGGGGATAATAATGTTGATTTACACTGATTAAATCTTATTCGAAATATTCTACTTTCTTAAGTAGTTTAGATCATAACATATATAACTATATCTGTTGATACTTTCAAAATGAGTGGTGTTCCATCTATTCTCATTAATAGATTCTATATAAAACCCACGGGAAAAATGAGCAAAAAAAGAAACAAGCTAACGAAATTAACGGTTCAAATTTATCCTCTAAATCAATTACTGTCAAACGTTTTGCCCCGCATTCTATTGACTGGCCAAACTTCTTCTATCTTGCTAATTAAAGACTCGAATGATCTTCTTTTGTTGTAAAATTGCCCTACTTCGTTTCATTATGCCTCTTATTCGATCCTTTCCCGAATTTTTCTAGAATTTAAACTGCTGGATAAAATAAATGTGACAAATATTTTTTAAGTAAATCTAAACTGAAGTATTGTCGTAACCAAAGGAAATGTTGAAATACGGTTTACGGAAAAAAAATTAATTATTCGGAGTTTTATTTTACATAGGGTGCAGACAAAAACCCTGCATTTTTTAAAGCTTGCATTCTTCCCGAGAACTTACAAAATCGTCTTTTGTGACGTGAGTGTGCTAGAGGCCTCTAGAAATTTCACTAGAATTGATCAATTAGAAAAAACAAAAATATCCCGCACATTTTCTTTCAGCCCGTTATTGAAACATTTTTTTTTTTACATATAACTAAATACCAAACTTAATATAATACTTGTGCCATGTTGTTAAATTGAACTAAACTGCGTATCTTGTGTTATTCATTTGCGCATTTTAATTGATTGCATTTGAATATTTTATCTTAAGGACCTCTTGAACCACGAGGTCTACGATAACGGATTTGGTACTGAAACTTATTATATTTATAGTATCTTTACGTTTAACTAAGAATAAATGTTAGAAACATAATTCATTTTGGGAAAGGATAGTCTAATTTAAGTTGAATTATATTAGGGTAAATTTTGGCTGGTGGGAGTTAGTTAATGACTTGTCACTCTATTGTAGAGGTTACATTTTCTACAAAAAAAAAATAACTAAGGTCTGCTTTTCTCGCTCGCTGGCGTCTATGGGCAAGGCATTTCACCATTTTGCCTTGCCGCTTCCTCCTTGTTGTTTTTCACCATTTACTTAAGTTACATCTTACTTTTCTAAATTTACCCGAACCTGCCTTCCAACATTGTGCTGACGTGCTCCATTTTATATTATTTTTAAATTTTGTTATGCTTTTATCGGTTTTCTATAATGGCTAACGACAATTAGTAATTGGCTTTATTTTTTTATCCTTTTAAAAATTTCATGTGTGTAAGTAGTTAAAGAAATATAGCTTCTGTTGTTAGAGCCAGAGAAAGAGGGTTGCTAACGACTAATAATTGTTAAGAAAAGCTGTGTAAAGTAAAACGTAAGCCCTTTATCAGTAAATAAATTCTCATGACTGCTAGCTTAAATAAAACAGTTTTATAAGAATCTGTAATAAAGCTTGAACAAGTACTTTTAAACAATTGAAAATGGATATTTTCTTACAAATGATAATTATTATATGTATAAATTATTAGCGCTAGAAAAGATTCAACTATTTACTAACTATCAACATAAATAGAACGCATTAGACTGATCGTTTATCGAACTGGAGATATGTTACTACAAAAAAGCCATATTAGATATATTAATACATGCTGAACGTATTAACTTAATGATAATAATTATTAACGAAATATATAGCCCTGATATTTACTGTTTTATGAAACAGTCTGCGCTACAATTAAGTATTAATTACTAAAAATAGAAATTGCGTCCCAATATTAGTCATGGTGTAACTTTTTACAGTATACAGCAAGTTAAGAAAAATCTGTCTTACTTTGCTCCCCGAATTAAGTTCGAAATGGAAAGAATAGGGGACAGAATACACACAAAGTAAAAAGTAATTTAAAGTAGAAATAATGATGGGGTAATAAAAACATCGCGCAAAAAAACGAGATTTCATAAATAAAGATTTGAATGTCATTTGAAAAGATTTAGACAGCGCGAAATAATATAAGAGATAATATTTTCTTAAAATGATAATGCTACTTTGGCTATAAATAATTCTTTCGAAATAAGATATTCTGAACCAGGCATATTTATTTAGAAAATCTTGGTTATATAACACAGGAATAATTTAAGTAACATACATATAATATAAAAATATTACCATAATGCTGAAGTTTTTAAACAACTAAATATGTAGTGAGATTTGAAAATATCTGTCCTTCCAACAGAAGCGAATTGATTCTGAGGATTTGCACTCGGAACAGAAGAAGAGTACGCACGCTGCATTTTTTCAAACGGCAAAAGTATAAGCACATTCTTTATTGCCTATACTATGCTTACATTGAATTTGAAATAGTAGTAGAATCTGTCAAATAATTAGAGTGCAGGGTAAAATCTGAGTGGAGTTGAAGCTAACCACAAATAATATAACACAGCACAATTCTCCCAAAAACTAAATTATAAAATAGTGACCAAAGAGCAATTCAAATGTATACCTCAATTGAGAAGACATGCTGCCTTAGTAATCGGATACAGTACAAATTTACGAAGTATTTGACCAATAGACATTGCTATTACTTTTAAATGAAGTGCATTATTTATCATCTCTTCTCACCTGACCTAGATCTATCCCTAATCTGAGCTACATAACCTGCACATCATACGAAGCGGGGCGTCACGGATTACAGGTCGTAGCAATATGTGTGACCGGACCTGTCGGAAAATTTTTTAACCAGCATCTGTCAGCTAAAATAATTTAAATGACATTTCCTTTTTTTGCTTCTTGGCTCAGGAAGTAATCTTAGCAAATATTACTCGCATTTTAGCGATTATGGGATCGCATGAGGAATGTATATACAAGAACTAAAATATTTGCCGGGTTTGTGGAAATACCATTGCAAGAAAGAAGAACTAATTTCTAGCACTTTATCTCTCGTGCCAAAGGTTATCAGACTCTTCTCTACTGGGCAATATAGATGGACCAATGCAAAATACTTTTTAGGCTGTTCTTATAAGTTAGTATTTAAATTTATGCACCCAACTTTAATAACAAATTGTAGTTCGAACGTTCGGTTAAGTCCTTTGCATTTTTATAAAGCTCTACATTGTAAAATAAAGAAATCATTTTGAATGTTGCAAAATGTGGTCCAACTCTCCTGACTTTACCCGAAGTCAATCTCTAAAACTCAGTGCTTGCAGTAAGAAATATATTAGAAACTTAGCATATCTGTTTAACTACAAGTTTTTATAAGTGAGCCTTAATACAAATTACTGGGCAAAATAAGTGGGAAAAACTTTTTTCAGATATATTTCAATTTGGTATGAAAATAATCTCATGTAAAAATGTAAACAAATTTAAAGTTTTTTCTTATTTTGATAAAATTTAGATATCATTATTTCCAAAAGCTCTATTAAGTATACCATGTTATGTATATATGTAACACCTAAAGTACATAAACATTATTCGGAGTTTCTGAAATAATTGTATTTAAAAGAATGTAACAGTCTGATTTGGCCGGTGTAAAAGATTTTAAAGTTCATTTTATATGCTGCATTTGGCAACAAAAGTTGCTATATTTTGCGATAAGAAATATTGAGTGTTGACCTTTTCGGTTAATTAATTCTGAATTTAATAATTCGATTTGTTGTCAATAAGCTTGAGGTTGCCGCATTTATTAATGTAAATTAATTTTCTTCTACATATAGGTTTATTATATATTTTTGTACTAGCTTTTATAACACTGTTGTGGCCTTCAGTAGCTGTTTTGATCATCCCTTTCTCTTATGTGGCCTTTAGGCACTTTGTGACTTTATTTATTTTAGTTGATAAGCGAACCACAGATAGCTTAGGTTTGATCAAATTTCTAAAATAGGATACTATGTTATTGGTATAACTCTGCTTAATTTATATTACATTACCGTAGAACGGTCAGCAAACCGTTCTATATTTTTAAGAATTGGGTTAATAAAGCCTACTCTAAAGCCTCATCAAATCCGTTAAATTCACATTTTATTTTCGGTTTCAATATTTCATAATTTTTGATAACTTCTGATAACTTTTGGGACCTCTGATATTTATATTTAAGCCACGCGCCATGCTGCAATATTAGCAATATTCGGTTGGTACTGTTGGTGGCACTGGGTAGCAGGAATTCCCATAATTGCTGCTGTCGATTTAGATTTTTAAGAGTTTATCATTTTGTTGGGGAATATTTTCTAGTGTTTCTTGAACAATTTAATTTCAGCTAATTAATTGTGGCTTCCGCCGTCGTTTTACAACCATAATAAATGAGAACTGAGACGTTTATTATCTTAGAATTATTCCTCGTATCGAATTGTTAGAATACGATACGGCATTGCTCGCCTTACAATTTTGTGGAAGTGGAAAAAGGCAAATCGACTGAAACTGATGATCTCGTTCTTCTAGAAATACCCTTTGGTAATAAAGGAAGGTTTTTCCTTTGGTGCAGTTATAGTGACTCAGCTTTTAGTATTGCATTTCATACTACCCTTCTTGGGGATATTGTGTTGAGTTTCTAGTTTGTGTTTTGACACGACCGATTTATCGAGATTTAAATACTACACTAGGTAAGCTTTTTTCCTGGAATTATTTTTTTCTATTGCTTGTGAAACACGGGGACGCCATGATGCTAATGGCCATTTTCCCGTATTTCTAGAGGCTTTCCGAGCTTGTCGTACAAGATAGAGACCGTCGATTCTCTAGCCACCCTCCGGCACAAGCGAGGTAATTATTGCTAAAGTTTTTTTGTTTAATTTAACGATTTAATTGCCTTATCTGTGTTAACCTTTTTTGTACATTGACCACCATTTGCATTGCATTGCATTCCATGAGTTATTTTATCTATCCCCTTTTATCATATCTGAATTTTTATTTTCATGTGACTTTAGTTTTGATCATGTGGGGAAGTTAATTTTTTTTTGGTGATTTATGCCTATTTCTTTTTTATATTCAAGTTTTCTGTACCTTAGTATCTCTTTTATTTGCTGATGGTCATTGAAAATCCATTGCTAATTTTTGGGGGGATTTGTTTTATAAAGAAAATACATTTATGCAAGGGGGGCTATAATTTAATAATTTCATTGAAATAAGAGGGATTCGTCTAATTCGTGTTGGGTTATTACAGGGTACCACCGGGCTATACACCAATTCTATCACCGGGCTACAGATTTTATCTCCGAGCCAATTTTATCACCGGGCTACCAGTTCTCTGCTAGTTTTACCCTCGGGGCCCTCGAGTAGCAGTACTTGGCTACATGTGCCCGGCGCGGCGCCTTCACCAGAGGTACTTCCTACCTCCACTACTGAGCTCGGCGACCGGATCTAAGGGGTATCGTACAGAAGCTTAAGTTTATTTAATCATTTTAGTCGTATATGTAATAAGCTTAGGTAAACCAAAGTGATCACTTCGGATTTTAGTATTTAGAGCGTTTAGTTGTAAGGCATACAGTACCGAGTTAACAACAGAATTGGTCTCTGTACAATCCTCATATTGTACCATTATTATTACTTACTTAATAGTCTTTGACATTCCTTCCTGTTAGATTCAACAATTTCATAAATATTCTATAACACATTTTCTAAAATATTCTTATAAATAAAAATCCTTGTCGCCTTTAAACTGCAAAAATTCCACTGTAAGATTGCTGCTGTTGAAAAAAAAACTAGAAGCTAATAAAATGATCCGTAAATTTAGATTGTATTTTCTTGGTAAGTTAAGATTGAGTTTCTTTGTTTGATAAGCGTGCCTAACGAACCCGTACAACACCAATGGAGCTTTTCAGTTTAGTTGGGAAGAACTGGTGGCGCTCTACGACTCCACTCGCGGAGCCGGGCATTGCAAATACGATTCTCCGGTGTTAGGCTTGTTTTTAATTAAAATATTCACTTGCTTGCTAACTTTAATAGGAAAAACGTGTTGCAAGAACTTAAAGACGAATATTACCTAAAATTTCTGTAGAAAAAACTATTTGGGATTTAAATTTTTATGGAAATATTCGGAGACGGTTAACAATTTTCCACCAAATGGTATATAATTTTTTCACCTTTTTTCTAACTTTATTATTACTTGAAATACATGTATTTTTAAAAAATTTTAATACATGAGCATTTTTACATTATCTAGAATTACTACACTATTCATGCTGGAGTTACGAAAAAAAATTGCTTTCAAAAGTTTTGTCTCTCGTCATGGGCAATTGACAGTTTTGAATAAGCTGTTTTAAATTTGAGTCAAATGATACTTATATTTTATTATGAACGACTAGATCTCTCTAACATTTTAGGGAAATTTAAATAGACATTTTTAATTTAAGAAGTCCTACATAAAAATTGCCGCAAATTTAAAACAGCTTAGTTTTTAAAACTTGTGGGTGAGTAGAGGACAATAATGGCATTTAAACTTGACTCTTTTTTTAATCAGAAATATTAAAAATGACGCCTTGCACTCACCGGAGACACAATCTTACTCTGATAGCTGCCATGCCAAGAGGCTCAATTAAGAAGTGCTTCACAGTTAGGGAGACATTACACATTCATCATCTCGAAGCAGCCTCTACCTTTGGTAAATATTCATGGATGGTCCTGCAATGAACAATTCTAAGCCTGGACCCAATTAACGGCGCTCTATGCTTAATAAAATATATGAGATTCCTTGTTAAAAATCGTTTTAATTATTCATAGTTTGTTGATCTCAATTATTCTGAACACAATTACATAGAAGACTGAGTGAACATCATCAATTTTTGAAAGCTATATAGATTTAAAAGAACCATTTGATGAGGCAAGTTGAGCTTCCCGATCTGCCAACACATTTCCCAGGATACCCCTATAATAAGGCACTAAATTAAATTTTAGAACAGATCCCTGAGAAGATATTCTGTCAATCACCTTTCGGTAAGAGTTTTATGTCGGGTAAATATATAGTTCATTAAGAGCACTTCCAGAATCAGAGCTTATTACTCAATTAATTTTCCCGCCGAATTCCCTGCTCTTCCCTATGAATTGTGTATTATTCAGAATCTGCTTTTTGGTGCCTTTTCTTGTAACAAATCCAATATGTTTATCTAATATTTAAAAGAGTAGAAACAAGTTTGGTTGTGGATAATGTGGATAAGTACCTAGTTTGCGTGGGATACTATGGCAACGGTTCTATAGTTCCCACATTTTAAAAGATATCCCATTTAGTAGATCCACTCTCTTTAGATGGAAGGCGATTCGTTCACCTTTTATCACAGCTCACTTCAACTCCCATTTCTCTCATGGCTGCAGAAATTAGGCTTAAACTCTGTCCGCACCTGGAGTTGTTACTTTATTATCTGGATAGCCCTCTGCATGTAGAATATGATACTGCTTATGTACTTTTACCGTTTCATTCATCGGGTAACATTGCTTCTGTATAAGTTCTGAGAATAGTTCTTCAATAACTCCGCTATGCCTTCTATAATGCTAACGACTTATCCCTGTTACTTTTTGATTATTTAGGTATGGTGATTAAACCACACACCGTGCCGATTTTATAATTTATAATGGCCAATCTAATGTACTTATTTCTCTCTTGCGTTCGTACACATTTATCTTATATATTCTTATCATGTCCTATTTTCCCGCCTTTCTTCGACAAGGTTGAGAGTATTGATGGTCGCCCAGTGATTACTTGTGATATCTCAATGTTTAGGGGTTTGGTCGACAGCTCCCTTGACCCATTTCTTTGTCTTTTGCCGTAATATCTCTAGATAGATCCTTTAATTTCGCGGTCCTTGCTAACTCTATGGCAGTTACAAGTTACTGTCGGTCTGTTACTGTACAGCCTTCTGTTTGGGAGTAACCTTCTGTGCCTGGTTTTGCCTCTCTATCTGAAATCGAGGTATTTCGCCTAGATTAGGAAGTAATCAACTCGTAATTATGTTGTTGATATTCGTCTTGGGTTTTGTGAAAATAAAGTATTGCAAAATCCTGCACCCTGCTTGTACATTTTCCTAGCCCCGTAATCTGGCATAATTTGTGTTGCCTATCCTGGCATTAAAATCTAGCATTAATGTATGTGGTTCTTTAGTTGGTGCTATTTTATTTTCTGTGCCGCTATATATTATTCCTATATCTTCCTCTGGTACCTCAGAGTTGGGAATGAAAAGAAGTGCTATTTTGTTTTGTATCATCTTAGTATACAAAAACTTAAGAACCCCCCATTTGATCTAAGAGATTTTAAATCAAAAGCTCCCATTATTATGTCAATTTCTCACATCGAAAGGAATCTTTACAGGCTGGGCCTGTTATAATGAGAGTAGAATTTGAACTAAACAAAGATATAGAAAAATACTAGAGCGTATTTTTTAATATTACATGATATAGTTATCACTTACCATGATATCACTAAACTTGTTAAATAACTTTAATTTTCGAGTTATTCTTGTTGTTAAATTATTTACACAATATATTTGGACAAATAATTTTTAGTTGTGTAAGAGTATTTAAAGATAGGGCAACTCTAAGCACTTTCTTAAATTAGCACACAAAGTAATTCATTAAAAATTTAGAAGAACTGAAAAATCTATTGAACCATATTTCAATAAAAATTTGGCTTTTAAAAAAAGTTGCCAGTTTAAAAATATGAGTATAGTTTTGGATATTCAAGTGTTTAAAGACGAAAAGAATAAGTTTCTACTTAAGAGTTGAGGGCTCTGCTGCAAATTCTTCAAATTCTCTCTTCTGAAGTGCACAGACAAGCAATTTGGTTAATGTATCAATTGGAATAGCCTGTATTCCAATTAATACAGCTCTGCGCATCAATTGTAAAAAGACTGGCTTAGGGGGCGCAATTTGTTTACGTTAAAGTAAACGAAAAGGCGGGTGACTTAAGAAAAATATTTCAACAAACCAGTAATTGAATTTTAGATGAACAACCAATTTTAATTTAATTAACAACACATTCGAATGTATTTAATATTTCTTCAAACTAGCCATTTGAACAAAAAATCCTAATTATTTCAGTTCGGCTACAAACATTGTAATTTTAAAAATATTGAGCACATGAAGACACAAGTTTTGAATAATGTTCTGCAAATTCATAATAAAAGTCAACTTATTCTGGCCTGCGATGCATAGTATTATCAATCAACAAATATCTGAGTTTCATTGGTTAAGTTCTTCTTGTATTTTTTTTCACAGACTGATCTAATTCCCTGTTTACTGACGGCATCATATTTGTTAATACATATAATTGAAAGAGGCTAAATGATCCCAAGAAAGAATGATCCTTAAAAACATAAAATCTCCACTTATTTAACAAATTGATGACAAGGGGAGGATATAAACTTCATCATCATCTTCTTCATAACATTATTATGATAATATAGATTAGTAATTTCAAAAATATTGTCACGAGTAGCTTAGGGGATAGCGTGATTTTTTTAAAGAATAACCTCTCAGAGAAGAGCCGCGTCGCAATGACGGGGTCTCAATACTTCCTTTAATCTACCACTGGATGTTCTACTCGTGAGGACATGCCTTGTTTAGCGTGCCAGGGGGTAACTGGGGTAGACTGGGACCGCGTTACGTGGGGTAAGAAGAGATAATAAAATAAGCACGTTTAGTTTATAACAATAACAATGTATTAACGATAAAACTTTAACAATAATTATTGGTCAGAAAAAATGAGCTTCTATTATACTCGATTACTATGGTGTGCATGTTTTCTCGATTTGAGGTAGTGTTTATAGGTCTTTGCTTACTGTCTTATAATTTATAGTTTTTCTTAAGAGTTCGGTTTTATTTAAGGGCACTAAAAATTTCACTAAACCTTTTAACTGACTTTTTAGACACTTGTCTTCCTCAACACTCTGACAAACTTCTTGTCAGGACTTTACTATGGAGGTTGTGAAACCCCTGGTCCTAGCAGTCGTCAAATGGCTAACCAGTACCAGGTTTGGAAGGAATGGACTAGATCCTAAAGCAGTCGTATGGCTAACTTTAGGAGCGGATAGAACCCAGAAGGCAGCCGTGAAATGGCTAACCATGGGAGCTGGAGGTGAGACTAAAGTCTGCCGAACTGAGGGTTTGGTAGTGTATTTATATAAAACAAAGTGATGATCATTGCATGCATTAGGTTCAAAGTCGCTCCCGTTGATTGCTCGCGTTATTTATAGTTTGCCTTTAATGTTTATATAACAATCTCCAAGTTCAAGTTCAAACTTACGACTGGGTGACATTTGTTTAGTAGCTTATGCTTTTTAGTAGATTACAATATCTCTGATTGATTTAGTTTCTTTCACAATAACTCTTTTTTTACTTAATATATTTTATATTAATGACAATGATTTTTACATAATTACTAAAACAGAGCTTTATCCACAATACCGAAACAGAATTTTTGCACTCGACGCGCGTTTCGCTAACCATGTTAGCATCATCAGGAGATGATTAAGACTAAAATTAAAATCTACCTAACTCCCTTTTATATTACTGTTTGCTCAATCAAGCGGAACTAAAAGGAACCAATCCTGGAATCCCACTAGTCACGCTGGACTAACCAATACAATGGACTATACGGAATAGGCCCTCTATCTCTAATTAAACTATTCTTACATTTAATAATTTCCATACTTTCATATGCGTCTAATAATCTCCTATCAGTTATATTATGAATTAATTTTAAATTTTTTATTGTTATTCTATGATTATTATCAAAAGCATGCTCGGCAACACTTGATTTTTCTGTTCTGCCATACTTTAAATGAGCTATATGTTCTTTGAATCTCGTCTGTATAGATCGTCTAGTTTGCCCAACATATTTTTGGTTACAATCCATACATCCAATTTCATATATTCCACTTCTTTCTAACATTTCAATTTTGTCCTTTGGACCACCTAATAGTTTCTTAATATTAAACTGGGTCTGGTATACTAATTTAAACCTACTT
>MU186812.1:2284-18716 GCA_016904865.1 Pissodes strobi
CTATAGGGTAGCACAAAAACGTTCGGATGGTTGTTAGTCGTGACATTATTAAGCATTTGGCACGCCGCCGGGTAGGTGACGCGGCAAACCCAAACACCTCGTAGTCATAAAACTAATAGATGGGTTTGTATTTTGTGTTCCGTTTTTATTACAGATCAGGTAAAATTTCTAAGGAAGATTTTAAGACCCATCATGTTTGGAAAAACCTACTTTATTTAGTACATACCTACCTATTTATTTGTTCTATGCATTTTGTCAGTTTAGTTGCGATAATCTAATCACCGAGTAGGTAACAATATATCTTCAGCTAAGAGAAAGTTTTTGAGTTTGGAAGAAAAAATAGCAGTGATAGAGTCGACTGAAAAAAATAGTTATACCGTGCGAGTTCTGGCCGAAAAATTTCAAATAGGAAAGACTCAAGTTAGTGACATTTTAAAGAAACAGAGCGAACTGAGAAAGTTGTATAGTGAAAGGGGAAATCTGCAACAAAAGAAGCGGATTAAAACTGTAGGTGCTGCCATCGATTCTATAGTGTACGACTGGTTTTGCAAAGTAAGGAGTAAGAACATTCCATTATCTGGACCTATATTCAAAGAAAAAGCTTTAGAAGCCGCTAGGGAACTAAATTTGAACTTTAAAGCTTCCAATGGTTTGCTCGACAAATCTTGCTCAAGGCACAACATTAAATTTAGAGCAATATCTGCAAATGTAAATCTTGACGAAGTTGTAGAGTGGAAAAGAAAATTGCCACGGTTAATAAGTGGTTATTCGCCTCAAGATATTTTCAACGCTGACGAGACTGGCCGCCTATATTATCGAGCCTTACCAAGCAAAACTTTTACATTTCACAATGAAAAGTGCACTGGCGGTAAATCTGCTAAAGAAAGATTCACGGTATTATTGAGTGCAAACTAGAGGGAGAAACAGAAAGACCTTTGGTGATTGGCAAAAGTAGAAATTCGGGATGCTTTAAAAATTCTCATGTTGATAAGCTGCCGATCGATTGGTATTATAACAAGAAAGCCTGGATGACCCGAGATATCATGATAGACTGGCTTAACAAATTTCATAGGAAAATGGAACGTAAAAGAGAAAAATTATCTTGTTCTTAGATAATACAACATCCCACCAACAAATCGCTAGTTTCTTTGCCACCCAATACTACAACACATTGTCAACCGCTTGACCAAGGAGTAATAAAACACTTTAAAACCTTATATAGAAAGTATTTGATGAGAAGAATGTTATCATCTATAGAATATTCTATATCAGTCGCTGAATTGGAGAAGTCCATAACGGTTGCTAACGCCTTAATTTGGATAGTTGCAGCATGGAAAAACGTTCAAGGAAAAACAATTGAGAAGTGCTTTATTAGGTGCGGATTTCATAAGACAGATAGTGATGCAGTAGAAATTGAGGAAATTCCAGAGGTAGAGGACCCAGAAGACGATTTATCATTATCAACATATTGCAAAGGTAATGGAGTTGACAATTTTATCAACTACGTGGAGATCGATGAGGCTTTATCAACGGAAAATCCAGAAGTCAACTCAGCTAGTTGTGTTAGTGATTATAAAGAAAATGAACAGACGTCCAATACGTCTGACACTGACAGTGACGATGAACCAGGAAATACTACAACTACTGTTACTAATATAAGTGATGCTTACCAGAAATTAAGAGACCTAAAACTATTTTTTATATCTAAAGGTGATGAAATAACAAGTCAAAAAATTTCAGATGTAATTTTGCATGTTGAATAAGAAATTGTAAAAAATAATGTTCAAAAGAAAAAACAAACTAAAATTGATGATTTTTTTAAGAAGTAATATTTTGTATACAGGGTATAAATAGATATTATATTATTATGTAATAGGTTTGAATTTGTTTTCTTATGTAGAATCACCCCTAAAATTATTCGAACATCGCTGGAATTTAGTATCAACTGTACACAACGGATGCCTCTCCACACCGGACAATTATCTTTTCCCATCCATGTCCGTTGTGGAGAAGTTTCACTGTACCTTAAATTGCATAGCTATAGCAACCATATAAAATTTAAAAACATAAAAAATCTTATTCGCAACGCAACGTCATATTTTTTTATCTTAGTTGTCCATGCTTTGATTATTTACAAAAACAAAATAGTAAGCATTGTTGACGTTTACATTGTAGTTACAAAAATAGTGGTCATGATGGAGTCAAAAGTATCAAAGCGCGTGTTATGTGTTATTTATTTAAGTAACAATAAAAAAAGAAAAGCAGTCTATAAATTTCTAAAAGAAAGTTTAAAAGTAAATGTTGAAAGTGATAGTGATGCAAAAAGCAAAGTGGATATGTTACTTAAAAAGATTAACTTAAAATTAAAAGGGACATCTTGGAGTAAAGCGAAATTTTACAACAAATATATCTCATTAGAAGAGGAATAATCTTTCAACTGAAAAATTGGAAAAGGACTTCAGAGAAAAGGTCCAGAAACCAACTATGGGCAGGCCTAAGAAGGATTTTTCAGACTGTTTACAGCGAAGCCGAAGAAGAAAAATACAAAAGTTGATCAAATTAATTGATCAAAATGGTTTACAAGATATGTCCCAGAAAGTGGCCACAAAGTTACAAAAAAAAGAGACGTCTTTGACATGAAGAAACATTAGCTTTGTATATTGGCTTAGATATGACTCAAAGAGGATACAAAATTTTAAGAAAGTGCGCCTTGGAACATAATTCGCAAATATTTCCTCCTTACGAATATATCTTAAAACAAAGAAAGGCATGTTATCCAGATAATATCAAGATAACCGAAGCTGCTGAAGTCCACCTTCAGCCTTTTTTCGATCACGCTAGTCAAAGACTGTTAGAAACTCTTAGTGCTGAATTTGAAGAATCCGAACTTGTGTTAAAATCAAAATGGGGCTGCGATGGCTCATCGGGACAAGCGGAATATAAACAAAATTTTGAAAATCCAGATATTTCCGACGCCAATATGTTTTTAATATCTTTTGTCCCTCTTCAATTGCAAACAAGTAAAGGTATGTGTTTTTTCCCTAAAAATTGCTATTGCGGTATGTTAGAATTATATTGACCATTATTATTTTTAGGCTATTGGGAAAAATTGCGTTTTCTACTCTATCAATTTAGTAAAATTTTGGAAATTACAATTTTAAAACTATACTAAAAAATATATTTTATTATTTGACAAATTGTAAAGTTGTGTTAAAGCTTTACTATGCATGTTATGCTAAAAAGTGTAAAGAATAGTTAACTAATAAAATGTCTAAAATATTTAATTTCATTTTATGTGTCCTTATTTGGAGAAATCCCCAACCCTCTTCAACTAAATATTGTAGACCTATAAAATTTGAATATGCACGGGAGACAAAGGAAGAAGTGACATGGGAAGTAAATGGAATCAAGAAACAAATTTGCGATTTGGTAACTACTGAGATCGGAGTAAATCAAAAGCTGTTAAAGATATCTCATGATCTCGTACTAACAATGTATGATGGTAAGATATGCCAGATTTTGTCTGAGACTGCGTCATGTTCCACATGCATTTGGCGCAAAACAAGTGAGATGAACACCTAAAAAAAATTTCACAAAAACAAGAGAAACTCAAAACTATTGTTGCGGGTTGTCCACGCTTCATGCGTGGATAAGATTTATGGAGCTAATCTTACACATAAGTTACAACTTATCATTTCAAAGGTGGAGTGCTCGAACCCCGGAAGAAAAAGTTTTGAAAGAAGTAGAAAAGAGGAGAGTTCAACAAGAATTAAAAAATAAACTTTCTTTAAAAGTTGATATTTCCAAGCAGGGTTCGGGCACTTCTAATGATGGAACATTTTTCGCTAATCCTGAATGTGTGGCTGCTATTACCAAAGTTGACCTAAATTTTATAAAACAATTTGCAGTAATTCTTCAGGTTTTGGCTTCAGGTAAAAAAATTCAATTGGAGAAATTTCAATTGTTTTGACACAGCACAGCTTTTTATTTCGAACTATACGTAGTTTTACATGCCAGCTTCTGTGCACAAGATTCTTTTACATGGATCAAAGGTCATTGAAAGTCTAGTGTTGCCCATAGGGATGCTTTCAGAGGAGGCTCAGGAAGCCAGAAATAAAGACTACAAAATTTTTTATGAATTTCATACTCGAAAATGTTCCCGTTTAGTGAATAACGAGGATATATATCATCTGTTTGTAATATCCTTAGATCCCGTTAGTGATGAGCGAGACTGGTCTTGGTATTGCGGTCTCGGTCTTGGTCTTGCGGACAAAGCAAGACCAAGACCAATACCAAGACCAGCTCCAGGTCTGCAAGACCAAGACCAAGACCGAGCAGTGCAAGACTTATGCAAGACGAAGACCAAGTATTGCAAGACTTACGCAAGACCAAGACCTAGCATGCAAGTCTTGCGTTTTTTTCGCAATTTTTATTTGTTAACATATTGCCCTTAATTCTGGGATCGAAATTGTTGGGTCGAAATATGGAGAAAAAAATTTCTATAAACGTTTGTGAAAAATCATTTTGTTCGTGAGATGCATGCAGGGAAGGTTAGAAATTATTCACTATTTGGCACCCCGCATTGTATGTAAGTGAATAAGAATGTATTTAAGCAAAAAGAGCAGTAACATTTTTAAAGAACATTGTACTCATAATTACAAAAATCTAATTTGGATTTTAAACAAATTACACAAATATCTATACATTTCTCCAAGCGTTTTGAATTTTATTTATCTTTTTCATTTTCGACATGTTTTCAAAAAGCCAAAAAATTGTATTGTTAAAAACGGTCATTTTACGTAATTTTTAAATTTTTGTTTGTACCTACTATATTATGTTTTCGACAAAATATAGTACAGAGTTCAACAGTCGTCTTTGTATTACGCTGTGTAATTTGGTTGTTGTTTTTAAATTGTTCTTTGTTGTTTGTATAATGTTTATTGTAATCCGCAATATAATCTATTTTAATCCTGTTATGTTACGTGTAGGAGAGAAAAGCACAATTATTTTGGTTTTTACGTTAATTTTTTTTAATTAATGAATTTTTGCTTTTCTTTTCACAAAAAATACTGATTCTATGACATACAGATGCATTACATATTTTATTATTAGAAACCCTTTCTGTTATTTCATTTCGTTAACCCGTTTTTTTTGTTTTGTGTGTTGTATTGTATTTTATTAAACAAAGGTAGTACTTAAGAAAGGTTTTGTTTTTGGGCTTAAGGCTCTTGTTTTGTTTTTTTTTTATCAAATTGCAACATTAAACTATATATTCTAAAAGTTGCTTTCTCCTCTTAACAGATCCCCGATGATGAGTTAAAATAATTCGAAATGTTGGCAAGAAATAATAATTGGTTTTCTTGTTACCAGACCAATAATCCTACAAACACCACTTAAATTATACATTTTGGTCATCATCTTTACTGGTTTTTTGAAAATATCTCGACAACATACCCCTGTCAGACTAGGGACCGCCAAAGGAATGAGTCTGAGGCCGATGCTTCGAGTGGAAGCGGCCCTAGGTGGTAGATGCATAAGCCTACTCGCATCGTCCGGTGAAAGACCACCCCACCAGAATTGGGAAGCGCTAAGTGGTTTTCCCAAATCACGTTCCGCTTCCGCGCTGGTGGTCCCGGGTTCCACAGTAGGAATATATGGACATGATGGTGCTTCCAGGATCAAAATATTCCGGAAGTAAACTCCCCGGCCATTCGGATCTCCGGGCGCTGGGTGGCCCTGGGAGCCCTTTATTCCGCATTTCTCAGACACCAAAGATACCGAACCAATTTAGAATAGATTTCTGCAACATAAGAGGCCTAAATACAAACATAAATTCGGAACACCAACATCTACAAGCAAATAGGCCACACATATTAGCCCTTACAGAAACACAAGTATGTTCTACAACAACAACAGTGAACTACCTCTATCCTGGTTACAACTTACATACCCGATTTAGATATAAGTTCGTAATATGCCTTTTTGTCCGAAGCGACCTTTCATGTCACCGCGAGGAAACACTCGAATCGAACAACCTTGACGTCATGTGGCTCAAGTTCACCGCCAAGGGATTAACCAAGTTTATATGTTGTCTCTATCGCCCTCCGAGCGATAGAGCCTACCAAAGCTTTTTCTCAACCCTAGCTACCACTTTTGACTCAATACTGGTCGATCACCCCAGTTCAGAAATAATCGTTCTGGGAGACTTCAATGCCCACAACACCAACTGGCTCAAACATCACAACAAGACCGACAACGAAGGTAGAGAAGCTGAAGCATTTGCCATGAGCTGCGGGCTTACTCAACTTGTAGACGAACCAACTCGAATCTCAGAGAGGGGCGAATTCGCCGCCCTCCTGGATCTTTTTCTGACTACCAATCCTGACCACTACAAGGTTACAATTGGTCCGCCATTAGGTACCTCCGACCACAAACTTATTGCAACGGTTTGTGAATTGCCACCCATACAGAAGGATCCACCATTGCCTCGCAAAATCTGGCATTACAATTCTGCAAACTGGGACGATCTAAGGCAGTTCTACCTAGATTTTCCTTGGCTCGACGTCTGCTTTGCCACTGACGACCCCCACTGACAGACTGCTGCGAGGAGATCATGCAAGTAATCTCCTCAGGAATGGAGCGCACCAGTTCGTCGTACAACTAGAAACACCTAGAACATCGCTTTACCAGAACTCCTTTGTCTGGCGCACTGCATCACTGTGGAACTCACTTCCAGGACATCTGTTTCCCACTAATTACAACCTACAAATATTCAAGAACCGTGTCAATCAACATCTTCGCACACACACCGCTCGTCGAGCGCCATAGGATCTCCCTTTAGTGTGTGTGCCACTGCCATAAAAAAAAAAAAAAAAAAAAAACAAAAAAATATGGGATCCTTATTAAACTTGAACTAGAAATTAAATAGCATACAACTTTTTCCATTAAACCTATTTTCTAGCACTTAGTTTTCAAGTTACCAATCCTATAAGGAGTGAAGAAAAGTACACCTTACCACACTCGAGTAGGTAAAATTGTTAGCGAATTTGTCATTTGCTGAGAAATGCATAAAACTGATGTGCAGTTCTTCATTGAGCAATAATAATTTTGGTTTATTTCAAAGCCCAGCTAACGGGCCTACTTAGAATCGACTTTTATAGAAGGACGTAAAATCCGGTGACTAATTTATATACTTATATTTTCAAACTTATGATATTTTATTATTGGAAAATATTCTACAAAAAAATAACTGCATCAGATTATCAAGAGATATAGATATTTACCTTTTAACTCAATTATGGGCAACCATGTATTAAGATTTTAAATGCACGTTTAAATAAAATAATTCTTGTGTTAACGCCGCAATTTATAACTGTAAATACACAGGATGTTTCAATATTACACGAACAAACTTAAATAAGTGATTCCTTAACTCGAAATGTTTTTTGAGTATTTCTACTTAAAAAATTACCTGTTTTACTAGTTAAAATTTGTCGCTGTGGAACTTAATATTGAAAAACCAAAAATTTCATACTGGCAAATACTATCCCTTTCTTTAAACCTTTATTTACTTTAAAGGGCTTAAAAAACTTTTTTAATTTTCTTTGTAAATCGTCTCCAGTAAAAATCTACCAAAAAAGTGCAAGACTTACACGAGTCTTGCAGCAAGACCAAGACCAAGACCAAGACCACTTATTAGACTGGAAGACCAAGACCAAGACCATATATGCAAGACCAAGACCAAGCCTAACCCGGTCTTGGTCTTGCATTTGCTCATCACTAGATCCCGTCATTACATCAAAGCGACATATTTTGTCAAAAAAACACTTAGATCTGGACCCTGAAGCTTTACCCTTAATTCTTGATTAATTAATGTATAAACATGTAATTTTTATATTTCTCTTCTTGAAAAAATATCGTTTTCAATTTATATTTTCCATAACTTGTAAGTATCAGAAATTATTGACAAGGAAATGTTTTTTAGTTTGTTATATCAATGTGTATCTTAATTGTGGTTAAGTATAATATGACTTATTAATAAATTTTGTATTCTGAAAAATGTTATACTTAGCTATTCGTCATGTATTATTTTCAAGAAATACATTTGTTTATTTTTTAAATACGCCAATACTCATTAAAAGTATCTAACTTGCCTGCCATAATTAACTTTAAAAATTTCATAAGGCTGAATTAATTTTTAATTTACAGTTAGTTAGCTTCTTATAAACAACAAACTGAAATGAAATTTCATTGATGTTGAAAATATTTGCCGCTCGACATATGTCATATCCGCTAGGTATTTGCACTTGCGCAGTATAAATATTAAAAAATATAATGTAAAGTATGCAAAAAGTTAAGAAAACAACTAGCGGAAACAAAAAAAAATGTGCGTGCTTAAGACCACACGATAGAAGTGAAAACTTCAACAAGCGGGGTTATCGTTTGCCAGAATTTCGATCCGAGCCTTCTTTGCAGAGATACGGGCGAAAAACAGTTTTCCCCCCAAAATTTCTCCTTAAATTAGAGCCCCGGTCCTCCCGTATGGCTAAGGTGGCACCCCATGGGGCGTACCTACCATAAAAATGTCAACCCCGTGCCTCTTCTCGTTCTCTTAAAATTAATTATTTGTTTTGGCTTCCCCCCCCCCCCCTGCCAAAGGGGGGGGGGGGGGGGGGGGTTACGGGGTCCCGTTTTCGTCCAGGATTTTCTTTTTACCCTGGCTACATCCCCTGAAAATTTGAGCCCTCTACCTATACGGGAACGGTTTTTCCCCCAAAATCCCCACTTAAATTAGAGCCTCGGCCCCCCCGTATGGTCTAAGGTGGCCACCCATGTGGCGTACCTACCATAAAAATTTTGACCCCGTACCTCTTCCCGTTCTCCTGAAATTATTGATTTAAGTTTTTCTTCTCCCTTGTCCCCTGGCCAAACGGAGGGGGGTACGGGGTCCCGTTTACGTCCAGAATCTTCTTTTTACCTCGGCTACATCCCCTGAAAATTTCGGCCCTCTACCTATACGGGAACATGCCAGTAGAAGGAGCGTGACGCGTGCCGATACGTTACATATCCGAGCGTGACGGCTCGGTCTCATTCAACCCCCACAAAAAAAAGCAAAACGCGCCTAAAGAAGTTTTCACTTCAAAAATTCTTTAAAATTTCTTTATTAATGACGAAATAACTTATGACCGCTTTTTGGCCTAGCCAGATCACTGTGCGGCGCGGCGCCGGGCGTACAGCGGTGTTAAAGTCGCTTGCAGAACGCTGTCAGAGTAGGTATATACTATCTAGCCAAAATCCTTAAAGAATGACAGATCAAACGATCAAGTTTGTGCAGTTAATTGAAAATTACGAATGTTTATATAATAACACCTTGCAAGAATACTCTAGAAAAGATGTACGGTAGTCCCACATCATTCTGTTTCATCTTCCCACTGGATCTTGTCTGGGGTTTTTGAGTTGAGGCACAGGTTGAACACTGCTGGCACCATGATTTCATATCTTGGCAGTAGTTGACCCAGTAAAATCTGTCGCGGATCTTGTCAATCATTCTGTTAACTCCGAGATGAGCACCAAACTTTCTATTATGTACTTCTGGAAAGGAGCAAAAATATAAATAATTGTAAATAAACCTGGCAGAGTGCAGAAAGGTTATTGGGTATTGGCTGCAAGTGAAGGATTCTGTTTGAAAGGATTAAGTTTACCTACAAACATACCTACCTATGTAAGTAAACTACTTTTTATAAGAAAAATAAACTAAAAATATAATAGAATACAAAAAAAACTGCGTAGTAACGCTCCTCTGGCTAGTCTATAGTTTTTAGGTAAAACTTTGAAGTTTCGGTCTCGGTCTCGAGTTATAATTCCCAGTCTCGTCTCGGTATCGGTCTCGAATTTCGAGACGAGACCGAGACTAGTCTCGTCGAGACCTAAACACTACTAGTAAATGTAAGTCCAGGGCAATTTTATGAAGCCATTGATGATTTGATTATTTCATATATTGGGATCAAACAAATCATTATGCTAGTTGCTTTCTGCTTGAGACGGATGCAAGCGATAATTCCCGCTTTCATAATTGGGTTCCAACAACGAAATCTGAGATAAAACATTTCTTCACGCTTGTGACATGGATGGGATTAGTCAAAATGCCTGGTCAACAGATTCAATATTGAACATACATTTTCCTCGTTCTGCAATGAGTCGCAATCGCTTTGAAATTTTGCTAAGAACAATTCATTTTGCAGATAATAATCAAACTATCGAGGGAGACAGACTATCTAAAATAAAACATCTATTAGATAAACTTCTAAAAACTTATCAAGACCTATATACTCCCGAAGAATATGTATGCGTCGACGAGACTATGTTGCCTTTTAGAAGAAGATTAACGATAAAACAATACATAAAGTCCAAAAGGCACAAATATGGTATTAAGCTTTTTAAGTTATGTTTAGGTACATGCTATACATATAACGTCAAGATTTACGCAGGCAAAGTAAATGGTGAACGAGTATCTCCAGAAGCTATTGTAACATTTCTTACCCAGGATATTATCGGAGTCAGCCGAAGTTTAGTAACGGACAACTGGTATACCAGTTTACCTCTGGCAAAAAAATCCTTGGTTCTCAAACCCACCTTATTGGCACAATACGCAAAAACCGCAAAGAACTAACAAAGGATGTTGTGAATAAAAAGCTTAAAAAAGGAGAAGTTGTAGCCATGGAGAACAAAGATGGAATAATAGTACTGAAGTCGAAGGATCAAGGAGATGTACTTATACTTTCTACAAATCATGACGCTGAAATGGTGGAGAGAAATAGAAATAAAAATACAGAGAATGTACCTAAAGTCATAATAGATTATAATAAAGGCAAAAGTTCCGTGGATCTCTCCGATCAAATGGGATCATACTCTAATCCTCTTCGAAGATCTGTGAAGTGCTACAGAAAAATTGCATTTGAGCTTTTACTCCCCAAGTAACAAAAGAAGCTTTAATATGGTTTTCAAGACGTTGTTACAGCCAAATGAATAAGACTCACTTAAAACTTTCTGCTCTAGACAACCTCTTGAAGGCAAGATAAAGGCTCTCTTACAGCCAAAGGGCCCACTCCTATGAGGGTCTCAAGACCAAATCTTAAAGCTTGTTTAAAACCAACCTGCATGGAAATCGATTCTCTTATCATTGCCTTCAAGGCAATCATAAAACTTTTAAAGTGTCATTTAAAACCATAGGATTTATGGTGATCCAAGATTAGGATGAGTTTAAGAACTCTGAGATTTATAACATCTTTAGATAGATTATCATAACCTGTAAACCAGTTACATCAAACAAATGTCCGTCATGTGATGTCGTCTAGTAGGTGATGCATTCCAACTCCAAAGAATAAACATGGAGGAAATGCAATACCAAAATTTGGTAAATTCGCCGAAATGGGAGACAAAAATTATAACGCAGTCGACTTTTTTGATGAAATATGGAAAGATACCTTCTAAAAATTAAAGCGCCTTAAATTTATTGTTTTTTTAAATAATTAAATTATTATTGACTAATTCTAAACAAGGTTTAATTATTATAAACAAACTTAAAAATGTTTGCTTGTAATCTTATATTGTATTACTGTGAAAATCCTCGTATTTTTTAGGTAGGAACTGTGACATTTCGATAAAATTATTGAATAATATTACCTCCCTGAAATATTTCCAATATGGAGGCTTGTGCTGTTTGTAAAAATATGGCTTTTAGTTATTAGTTGTCATAACCTTTTATTTACTGTAATTAATCTGTTTACTCCTAACTGTTCCTTAGAGTAAAGCTTCTTAGTCTTGACCAAGGTTGCTTGGCCTGCTCATAAAACTACTTGGCCTTATCACGGTGTCGCATAAGTCTTCTAGCGCTGCGATCAAGTTTTCCGCACCCTATTAGATCACCATAATCTCAAATTTTGTCCAGTTTTATGTTGATCTACATTTTCATTTATATATCTTTAAAGATTGCAACTTTACTTTTTTTGAAATTACCATTTATTCTAACTTGTAAGTATTTATGTGAAATATTTTCCATTTTTAAGGAAATTATATTGAACACCGCTACTGAATCACGACAGATAGTCAGAATGACAAGATGGCCGCTTTAAAAGAGCTCTAGGCGGTAGGAGTTAAAGTAATGGTTTAAGAAAGCAATAGAAAAGTCCAATAGGATTTTTTAAGATTATATGGCCTTAATGAAGCAATATATTTTCCCAGTAATCCTAATACAGTCTTTTAAGTAGCCAATCTAAGACTTGAGCTTTATTGCTATCTTATAATAAAACTGCAAGTTTTATGAAGTGCTTAAAGAATATGTTTTAAATCCAACTTAAAGCAATAATCTTAAGACAAATTATTTTAAAACTAAACATACTTTAAACCCTCCAGAAGATCAGCAAGGTTTAAGATTGATAACACAAAAGCCTTGTTAAAGCTAACACAAGAGTAACCGGTCTCAAGTCCATGGACACTTAATATTATTGCTGCCAAGGCTGCTTTAAAACTTATTTTTAAGAATAAATGGACTTTAAGATCTCTTAGCATGTTTGAAGGTGTTCATAAAACCCCAGTACTTCTACCGACCATTTTAAAACCATTTTAAAGCTGATATAAATCTAACTAGCATTTAAGTTGTTACTTGGGCTGCAACTTCTACGGTAAATGCTTTTATATTATATAAACAGGTTACCGAAAGTATTATAAAAATTACGGCGTTCAAAAAAGAAGTAATCATATATCTAATAAGTAGTGCTGAAAACGAAAACGTTGTAGAAGGCAATGAACCACAGGCAAAAGGCGAAGAATTCACTCCCTAAAACGAAAAGATGGCGAAAGTAAGCATAAGACAAGAAGATGTTGCAAGCATTGTTACAAGAAAAATAATGAACTTCATGGTACGGAATATGCTACCAATCGTACGCTGAAAGTTGATACCTATTGCGATGATTGCGAAGGGAAACCATTCTTATGTTTGGCGTGTTTCAATGAAATTCACAATATGTAATCAGGTTAAGCTTTTTTTGACTAAATTTCTATGCTTCAGTTAGTGTTACAGTTTTTGTCGAGTTATTCACAGTTTTATTACACATACTTTTCATATTGATGCGTTTTATTCACAAGCGGGACAACGGACCAAAAAAATAAATAAATCTAAAAACCATGTTTATAGATATTTTCACTGTGCCGTGCTGGTCCCCTGAATACTAAAAGCAAAGTATACGTTTGTTTATACTATGCTAAAAGTAAGTTACAAAACCGACCAGCAGCTCCATACGCAGCCGTAACTCTGCTGGTCCCATGGGTCCAGCGCGGCTCCTGACGAGTTATTTAAGCTGGCCCCATTGGACCAGCGTGGCAGTCAACGTGTTAAGCACTAGTGCTTAAAAATATGTCATTTAACAACTGAAATGGCAATCTTAAAAGTCGTCATTATAAAACGGCAGTAGAAAACGTTTATTTTAACTGGTTTATAAGATGCGCCACTGTAAATTTTCCATTCACTTTTTCTGAAATATTAAGATGGTCCCTTTTGAATGAATCCTTAACCCCTGAGTAAACCTAGGTGGCAAGTTTTCGGTAGCTCACTTTTTCTTTTTTGTGATTTGATTCATTATAAATAAATTAACCCATGGATTCTCTACAGTGGCTGATTGGAAAGACAAGTGGAAGAAGATTCGCAATGGCTTTGTACGGAGCCTTAAGCCATCTCCAAGTGGATCTGCATCGAAAGCAAAAAAACCTTACTATATACACGATATTATGCAGTTCGTACTAACATATGTAAAATTTGTTCAACACGCTGAAAATACCGGAAATATCTCATTATCAGAAACTGAGACAACAGCACAGGCAGCGGATCAGGCCGAGTATCAGCAGTCGCCTGAAAACCTATTAGAAGAAAATGCTGAGAATACTAATGATGGTCGAGTAGTGGGATTATGTAAACATATCCAAGAAACTCCCTCCAGCTTTGAAGAAAAAGAAAATATATAGTAGAAAAAGATGACGTTGAAAAAGCTGTTTTACAATATATCAAAAAAAAAAGATAATATGACACCAGATGATGATCGGAAACTGATTCTTTTAAGTTTATTACCCAATGTTAAAAACATATCGCAAAAAAAAATTGCGCCAGTTTAAAATAAAAACTCTTATTTTCTTAGAAAAGTTGTTAACGCAGCAAGAACAGCCCACCGAACAACCTTTTCGGACGCAAGGTAATTCGCAAATAAATAGTCATCTAACACGTTATGATTTGTCACGTCCTTCAAGTGTCTCTTCCATTAATTACACCGTCACTACCCCAGCTCCTTCGGCCATTGCTGATAGATCAACTTCAAGTTTAATCACTTACAACACAAATCCAGATGGATACACTGTACAAAATTTATATACCGTACGTTGTTCAACTACCACACCGCCCGGCCCACATCACGTTTTGACGAAAATGAACTATTTTACTTTAAAAATGTATTACATTTTCCAATAAATGCTTATTAAAATATAAATTATATTACTCACCTAATCGTTATCATAAATCTTTTTCTGGACTAATATATTCACGCATGTTAGTATTTTGTTTTTGAATGGTGGGGCCAACAATGTTTGCCAGATCTGTAAATGTGTTTTTTAGACATTCTGTAAAGTGTCTGGAATTTAGAATCGTCTTCGGATAACTCCTTGGCGGCAATAAATAACCTCCTATTAATTTTTTTTTAGAGGTAGGGATGCACCCAAAATTTTCTTCGTTTCTTCTTTTTGCGATGGCGAAGATATTGTAAAAAAGTAAGTCCTCTTCATCACTTGACATCTTGGCGACTACTATTAAAACACATAGAAATACAATTACGGATTTTATGGCGTACGCTCATTGTACACATCTTTAGGCGTATAGAAATCGTCGCGACAAGACGAGTCTTGTAAAACTCCATGTGCAGATGGCCTGAATGTCACTTGATATAATTTCCTATTTGAAAGGAGGTAGTTCTCGCTTTGTTATTTTAAATATGAATATTTTTCCACCATTTTATTCTAGGTCAAATTTCCTTTTTAGTTGCATATCACAAAATGACAATAATTCTATTTAGAATAGCTGCAATATTAACGATTTTCTTACAAACCAAGTACTTATATTAGTATACAAAAAACCAAACAAATTGAAAGCAAAAGAATTTATTGCATAAAAATGAGCATGAGAATTTATTGCGACCAACTCGCGCGTTTTCTTTTTAATTTACTGACCTAAAAGTGTATTTCAACTACTTTCGACATTTTGATAGAAAATTATTATTATATCTAAGTATTCAAAGAAGTATTTCTCTTCAATTTTAAATTCCACAAGTTAATATTTACATTCTATTTTTAAAGACTCTTTTTTACCTATTTAAAAATGCTATGTACATAATGTTAAAAATTATGTACTTAGCATAGTTAGAAAAAGGTACCCAGTTGTATTTAAAATTTCACAGAAACCTGCTTTAAATACTTAAACATGCACATACATGATAATTTGCTCCTAATATTAGAAAAAGTCTTGAATGGCACTTTTTGGTTAGTAGGCAAAAAGGAAAGCAATTATTTGTATGTAATAAAGTCATTGCTTTTGACTTTTTATTTTTTTTTATATAAGAATAAAAGTAGGAAAAACTGTTGTATAGTGGAACAGGTTCTATAATGGGACAATTCGAATTTTGCCTCACTTTTGGCGGTTAAATTTTTTAATAAATAAGTATCAACTAGATCTTATGTAAGCAATAAAAATAACCTTTGCTGCTCGAATTTTTGGCTATATCTTACTTGGTGTGAATATCAGAGGCACAGAGATTTCATGCGATCACGTGTTCGGCATAGTTTTTGGTATTTATAAATAAAATTTTATTGTAAATTTGAATAAAGTGGTCTGAGAATATCTTGAAAGGTAAGTTGAGATTTTTTTCAATAAAATTACTTACTTTATCTTTTACAGTTTGTAGGACATTAAATAGTGGGGCCGGCTTATAAGGGTGCAAGAGCATTATAAGAAAACATTTTTTTGTATATTTTCTTTCAGAAAATGGATAAGAAAAGATGACGAAAAAATAGCAAATCTTCTCTTGAAAGTACAGAAAAACGCACATTGAAAATGCTGACAAAATAAGAAATGTTGCAGTTCTGTTTGCTGTTAGTAAGTTATCTTTATATAAGTATTTGAAAAAAGTAATGAAGTAAAACATGAAAGATTTTTATTTTCAATTTAATGTTCTTTAAATAGATTTTATAGGACAACGAACTGTTATTATTGATATGAATAAACACACCCACTTAAAACATAAAAAATATACAAAATGTGAGAGGGGCTGCATTGTATTAGCTGGCAGGGACGCCAAACTGGTGAGAGCAGTTTGATTACGGGGAGTGACGCCCCCGCCAT
>MU186812.1:22034-40802 GCA_016904865.1 Pissodes strobi
TTTTCATTTGTGGAGAAAAGTCTTCCCCCTTCTTCTAACCCGCTATAATAGCAACTCCACTTCAAAAATGGACTTCTACTTACAGCTAAGATATATAATGAGTTTAAGTTTCAATTGGTAATATTTTTTAAAATATTTGTTACTTTATTTTGAAAGAAGAGAAGTGCAGATCATCGGAAGATGCTGAACTATAGCTTCAATTTTCGGAATTATTTCTAAGAAGTATTGCCAAAATATCAATATTGTTAATCGCAATGATTCATGCAACCACGTTTTCCAGATGTTCACATAATTTTTAGTATTTCTAAACAGAGTTTTATCAACAATACTAAAACAGAATTCTGTTTTGGTCATATGGATTAAATTCTGTTGTAGTGCATTTTCCCGAAGGCCCCAAACTCCAACTTAGTAAAGATAATTTTTAATAATTTTAAATATTATGTTAGGGGTTGCAATGATGTCTTGAAATGTTAATATATTACCTGAAATTCTTTATCCCTTGTTTCGTTTATCTTGAACAATTTGTTTGAAGCGTACAACCTGACGATGTAAATATAGTCTAAACAAATCTTGACATATTTTCATATAACTTTTCATAACTAATCCGAAAAAATCTTTTATACCTTACTCCAGAAAATCTTTCACAATCAACAAAGCTTATATAAAGAAACACAATATGTCAATAAAAACAATTTACCTCTATACATTTTGTACAATTCCTTAGTATGTTGCATTTAGGTTACATATTGCTTCCAGATGGCACTGATGGTGGCTGAGGCGCTCTGCACTGACCTTGATAAACTTTGAGAAGAATACAACCTCTCCTTTTTATTACTTGAATCGACAGGTTAAGTTCCTTATTTACTTGCAGATATGGCGTAAATTGGGAAGAATGGGAAGGAGAAGTGATATTGAATACTAAGAAAAAGAAAAGAAATCGACATTCTTGAAGTTTTAGGAAGCATTAAACCTTGTCGCCTTTGCGCTTTCAAGCTACTAGAATAGATAATAACTTTATTAATGCCATTGCGAACAAATTCGCTGTACTGTCACTTTACTACTGATAAACCTTATGTAGTTAACACATATTATAGATGCTGATATCTTCTTACACCATGTTCTTATATATGTGGTTGTAGGGAGGAGGTCAAAATTCAACATTCGACCCAGATACAGTTTGACCTAGATCCATGAATTTCGGCCACCCTGTATTGTTAAGCATAACAAATTTGTAAGATACCGGGTTTTTAACGGTACCGGTCTACGGATTAACCATTTATTACAATAAGCCATAAAGCCAAACCAACCTTTTGAAAATCAATACCAACACTAAATAAAACAAAAGGGGCAGTGCGAAAATTGCTACGTCGCAAAAACAGATCGAATATGTCAAGACAAAATATAAATTGTAACGTCGGGAATATTACTCCAGAAAATTAACCTTTTGTGTAGAAACATCCTCTGTTACAAAAACCCGTAACATTAACGATCAAACGTCGAACAGTTTTTATGAGACACTCAATATTGGGCCCTCAGCGATTAATTAAAATGACACCGCTGAAACTACCCCATTGAAAGCGGGGTGTCCTGTCGCGTCATTGAAGGGAAATATTAAGGGTTGTAGTCCTCGACGCATCAATTTATCATGCTCTAGGGCTTAGGGGTTTTGTAGTCGGAGTGTTGATGTATTAGATATGTATTAACAGTATTAGCATCAATTTTTTGAGACACATTCAAATTAAAAGAGAAGTTCCTGTATTTTAAATAATTCCATAAATTTGTGTACTATATAGAAATATTCTGAAAAGTTTGCTACAACCATTAGGTTTTGGACATCTTGTCTCATCCAGTAAGTACCAGAAGCAGTGCTGCAACGGCTTTTCGCAAAATGATGTGGTTCATGTCTGGTAGTCTCGCGAAACACTATGCGCACCCTGGAATACATGCTAAGAGGCAATTGTACCAGTTCAGATTAAAAGTAAGCATTAGTTCAACGCAAGTTATTTTAGAGCAAACCGTGAGGACGACCTACAGTTTATCAAATCGACTGGCGTATAGATACCGGTCTACCCATTAGTTACGCTTGAACGTTGTGCAACGTAAAACACATAAGTTGATTTCTTTTTAATCGTAAAAGTAAAAGAATAATATAATAAGTATTGCTGTTCTCATATTTATTGATCAAACTTTAACTATTATGAACCTAATCTACCTGCTGTTTATGCTTTAAAAATCTTAATCCTATCACGACAAACACAGCGTTTTCCGCCGAACTATTCTTCCTGCAATCGATTCATTTACATTAGGACTATGACTATGACTAAATGATTATAGACTTGCTTTACCTCTTCCTGCAATTGATAATTATTACATAAAGTAAAAGATGAATTTAAATACTCGAGATATTTTAAAATAAATTTTATAAGAACGAGAAATTGACGGCGATAGATCCTTAGGGAAGTTTGCCATGTCAAAAACTACACTAAATAATGCAAACTTCTAGTTTAATTTTTATATTAGTTAGGCGTCCAATAGTATATTAACTTTAATACATCAATACGCATTATCGTACGCGAATTCGACAAACACGCTCTTATCGCGCTCTCACTTTGAACCTTTATTCTGGCCGATAATAGATCATTTTAATTTGTGTGTGAGATATCATTGGATTCAGTAAAGCTTCTACTTTAACTTGGAGCAAAATTCGGTGACGAGAGTTAAACAGTACATTAGTAAAAACGGAAAATCTATCAACAACTCTGAAAATTACTGTGCAGGAATTCCTAATCCATTGTGCATTTTTTATTGGAACCTAGGCGACGGTGATACCTGGTAAATACCTTAAATACCATTTTTTCCTGCTACGTTCGATTCTGCTCTCAAAGCCGGTTACTCCGATAATTTGTTATTGTACTGAAAGTTGTACAATTGATCTGCAAAACTGCAAACTATGTCGCAATCAAACAAAAGCTGTTTCAAATGTAATGTTATCAATATGGATGGCCATAAGTTTGTGGAATGTGATGGATGTAAAATGAGATATCATTACGATTGCACAGGTCTTACGACCTCTGAGATTCGTGTTGTTGAATTAAAAAATAAACGAATTCTCAAGTATTTTTGTGATACATGTCTTGAGGGGCTCCGGATTATACCAGTTTTACAAAAAGGAATTGATTTAATGGAAGATAAAATTAAATCTATGGAAAGTAATATTACCACTCAGATAAAGGAAGTTTTATCCAATGTTAGGGACTCCCAGGCTGAAAGAAATAGTATTAACAATACGATTCGTGATTCTGCTCCAGTTAACTCAACTTTAATGCAGGAAATGTTTGAGAGGCAGAAACGCATAACTAATGTTGTGCTTTTTAACATGAATTTGAATGCTGATGAACTAGAAGAGGCTCAGGTATCTGCATTACTCACACAGGTACTTGGTAAACAGATTAAACTTAGCACTGTTCTGAAACTGGAAAAGCCGAATAAAAATGGCCACAAGACTCTTAAGGTCACATTGTCCAACTCTCAGGATGTCCAGTGCATCTTGCGGTCCTGAAAACAATTTGCTCTCCAGAGGCAAATTTATGTTGAGGCAGATCTTACACCATTGCAGCAAAGTGAGCTCCACGATGTCAAGCAAGAAATGCAGCGTCGCAGGGATAATGGCGAAGACAATATTGTGTTGAAGTACTCTAAAGGTATACCATCCATTGTTACAAAAAACTAGATGCAACTACCAAAGATGTCTTGTCTTTTTGCTATCAAAATGTTAGAGGACTTCGTAGCAAAACTCATAATTTTTTTCCTGCTGTGTCGTGTTCAGGGCATGACATCATCGCTATTACCGAGACGTGGCTTCAACCAGATATCTTGGATTCTGAACTGTTTCCAAACTTGTACACTGTATATCGATCTGATAGAAAGATAAACCTTATTAATGCCTCTAGAGGTGGCGGAGTTCTGTTAGGTATTTCAAATGAATTTGATTCTCAGATGATGTGTGATTTATCATTAATTACTAGCAAGGTTCCTCTAACAGATATTTTAGGTATAAAATGTTATGTTAAGTATTTTCTTATTTTTATATTTGTTATTTATATTCCCCCAGCTGCTACTGATACAGAATTTGTAACATTCTTTGAATCGCTTTCTTCTATTGATGTTTTGCATAACAAACATATTACTATCTTAGGTGATTTTAGCGTTCCGTCATTTGGTACTAATGTCCGCCCTAGTACAAAACATGCATGTATTCGGAATTTTGGTGAAATATTTAAACTTAAACAATTTAATAATGTGCCCAACTCACTTAATCGCTATTTAGATCTCGCATTTGCCAATTTTGATATTAATGTTGTTAAAAATACAGTGCCTTTGGTTGACGAAGACTCCTATCATCCAGCACTGCTGCTTTATATTGATGCTAAGATACCACATACTTCTCAGTTCCCTGTTCCAAAAGTTACCCAACCAGAGTTCAATTTCCGAAAAGCAAATTTTCCTGAAATGTACAGATTGCTAACGGGGGCTGACTGGTCTCCAGTATTGGGTTCTTGTGAGGTGTCTACTGCATGCTGTGCATTTTATGATATCTTACAAAAGATATTTGTGTCAACTGTACCCCTAAAGCAACAAAGGCGACGTCGTTTTCCTCCCTGGTTCACTAAGGAAATAATCAATAACATTTATAAAAAGGAAAAGGCTTTTCAAGAGTTTAAAGTCTGTCGAACTAATATGTATTATTTTAAATATGCAACTTTACGCCGTACTATAAAGAACCAAGTGGATGCTACCTACAGAGTACATGTTAGTCGTACAGAGGAAAGCATCAAGTCTGATCCTTCAAATTTTTGGACATTTATTCACAGCAGGAAGACTCAGTCCAGGATTCCTGCAACGATGAAGGATTCTATGTCGACATACCAAGGTCCCTTGGAAATAGCTTCTGCCTTTGGTCAGTTCTTTCATAGTGTGTATCGCCATTCTGCTCCAGTAGATGATGCACTACATGATAGTAACTTATCTCATGACTCAGATCATGTTTGTATTTCTCCTACAATCACCGAAAATGATGTTATTGCCGCCAGCAAATCGCTAAAAAATAAACTTACTGCAGGTCCCGATGGGATTCCCAGTTTCCTAGTAAGGGACTGTTCTCAAGTATTGTCAGCTCCACTCAGTCGTATCTTCAATCTAATGCTTATTACTAGTGTTTTTCCAGAGAAGTGGAAAACAGCAAGGGTATGCCCTATATTTAAAAAGGGTGATTCCAGCTTAATCAAAAACTATCGACCAATTTCAATTCTATGTAACTTTTCTAAGCTATTTGAAGCCATTCTCTATCGTCATCTTTTCTCAGGACTGAGATGTCGACTTTCCATTGATCAACATGGGTTTTATTCAGGTAGATCTTGTGTTACCAATCTTTGTTCTTTCTCCCACCAACTCAGCACAACACTTAACAAGAGAGGTCAACTAGATGTGATATACACTGACTTCAGCAAGGCCTTTGACCAGATTGATCACTTTATACTGCTGAACAAACTGTCTAATCTATTTGGATTTTCACATGGTTTGGTAAGGCTACTTCACTCTTACCTAATTGGTAGACAGCAATTTGTAGTGGTTGATGGATTTAGGTCACATAACTTTACTCCAACTTCAGGTGTTCCACAGGGTTCTAATTTAGGGCCTCTACTCTTTAACCTATTTATAAATGATCTCATAAATGGTACTTCCTGTGAAAAGGTTGCTTATGCTGATGATTTAAAGATTTTTGTGCAAATAAATTCTGTTGAAGACTGTCAATTTTTGCAGCAAAATATAAATTTCGTTAACGGCTGGTGTGGTGTAAATGCACTAAGCTTGAATGTATCCAAATGCTGTGTTATGGTTTATTCCAGATCTAAAAACCCGTAACTCTTTGACTATCAGATAAATAATATATCACTTGAAAAAAGTCAACTATTTGTGATCTTGGAATAATATTTGATCGAGAACTCACGTTTATCCCGCATATTGAGGATTTGGTTTTAAGGGCTTCACGAATGCTTGGGTTTGTGCTGAGGAATTGTCGCCTTTTCAACAATCTTTCAGCTGTTAAACTGTTATTTTATAGTTTTGTCAGGTCAAGACTTGATTATGGCTCTATAACCTGGAATCCTCACTATCAGTGCTATGTCAACAACTTGGAGGCGGTTCACAGACAGTTTTTTAAATATCTGGTGTGCAGGGAAGATGGAATGTACCCTGAGCGGGGCATTGATCATAATAATCTATTATTAAGATTTAATGGTTTGACTCTGGCACAGCGTAGAATGCTGCACTTAGTTAGTTTTCTATGGAAACTAGTTTTCTATGGAAACTGGTAAATAATAAAATTGATAGCCCTTTTCTCTTGTCACAATTATCCTTTCATGTACCCCGCCTATATATGTAATGTGCAAAAATGTCAACCTTGTTTGCAGTCAGTGTGATTTAAATATTTGTAGTTTGGCACAGCTGCTTACAATATGTAAAATGTCAGGATCATTTAATTTCTAATTGCTAGTTTGGGAAACTAGGTTGTGGAATTCCTTGTTGGCAGCTGGTGGAATAATTTTGTTTTTCTTTCTGAGACTAGTGCAGATTTTGGGTTGTGCTTGAGGTATTTTTCATATTTAAATGATTACATATGTTTATTTGAATAGTTTTTTTTTTGCTTAAAATACCTAGGTACTTATTGTAGTGATTAGTTAGTGTAATATTAGGTTTAAACGTTTTTTTTTGTATTAATGTTGTGAGCAATGTAATCTCGATTTTCCTGTAATTGGGCATTATGCCTGTTGGAACTAAATGCTTATTATTATTGCTTATTATTATCAAATAATCTTACCTTACCTATTTTTTACTCATAATTAAATGCATGTTAAGTTTGTATTTGACGTACCTGCTGTAGATGACAACACACTCAGGAGCATGCACAATATAGTGGATTCTTACCTGCAACAAAATATATTATGAAAATACTCAAATTTTACACAATGATTGTAGTCAATGAAAACTATTTTTATTAAAATATAAATACAAAAATGAAATATATAATATGTGCTACAGTTCAAATTCAGTTCTTAATTTTTCTAGAAGAGGGCTCCGTCGTGAAATATATTTTTTGGCATATTTAACCCTTTAACGCCTAAGTCATATCCTTAGATTTTTAGGTGCAACTGGCAACGTTGATCAAATTAGATGCTGCGAATCTGCGAACATCACCACTTGTTCGTAAGGATTCAGTGTGTGTTGTGCTATCGTGTCGAACGCACGGTGTTTTTCTGAAACGATAATTTAAGTTTTCTATTTCCGGTGCCTGTTGCAAATATGGCGCATTCGCACATCAGATTTGTGTAAGTGTGTTTTTGATGTAAAGCAATATTGTTATTTATTTTTGGCATGGAATATTTTACTTATATGCTCTAACCTTTACCCAGATATTTTTGGTGTTGATCTAGTTATTAGGTATCTTTTGTAAATCGTTTCGATAGTTGACTGTGATCATATGGTCACACTAGGCGCCAATGTAGGCGGTGGACACTAAATAATAATATCATTATTTTTACTTTCTTTTTATTCTAGCGGAATAACCATGGAAGAAGCATTAGCAATGATAAATGAAGAAGACCAAGAAGTGTCCCAGATATTTATCGAACCTCCAGAATCTAACGTACTGACTGACGAAGATTCAGGAGACGAAGATAGAGGACTCTTAGATAATCTATCTGGCAGACGGCTGCGCGCCGGTGCTGGAATCGTTGTCAGATGCCCAGAGGAACCACCTGAAGAAGAAATGATGGCCCTTAAACAAGACGCCAGTCCCCCTAAAAAGATGTCCAAGACAAAAAAAAATCAAAAAAAGTTGCCGTCCAGACAGAATGGATAGAAGGAGATCTGATTCCACCGCCAGTCTTCTTCCCTACTTCAAGTTATGAGAGATATAGAGAAATGATATATTTTGTGTAATTCTTGATAATGACGTATATGAGCTTCTTATTCAAGAAACGGAAAAATATGCATCTTCAAAAAATTATCCAGAAGTACACGTCACTAAAGAGGACCTAGAAGTATTTTTAGCCATTCTAATCTTATCCGGATACAACACCGTGTCTTCTAAACGCAACTATTGGGATTCCCAAGGAGATCTGCGTAACCAGGATGTCTATACCTCTATGAGAAGAGACAAATTCCTCACTATGTCGAGATTTTTACATTGTGCAGACATTTCCTCTCCATCAGACAATAACAAAATGTGGAAACTACAACCACTTATGATTATGCTACAAAATCGATTTTTAGAACTTTACCGCCCAGAACAGCACATCAGCTTTGACGAGTCAATTCGAATACTTCGGTAGACACGGCTGCAAGCAATGTATTCGAAATAAACCAATAAGGTTTGGATATAAAGCTTAGTGCCTAAATACCCCCGATGGATACCTTATCAACTTTGAAATTTACCAAGGTAAAAATCCAAACGGTGTCAACGAATACGAAGAAAAATTTGGAAAGTATGCCGCTCCCTGGATTCAGATGCTGGATATGTTTCCATCTGGCGTGAAAAACCTCTCAATGTACCTATATTTTGATAAACTTCTACAAAAACTACGTAATAGGGGCTATCACGGCACGGGCACTACCCGAGAAAACAGGATTCCCGCATCCTGCAAAATAAAAAATAACAAAGAAATGAAAAAGGAAAATCGCGGAGAGTACACATCACAGTTAGATCAAATAGTATATAATGTAAAGAGAGGACAGTAAGACAGAGCAATCAAATTAGAGAGAGATAGATGAGAACTCCGACTTAAAGGGCGTCTCGTATGCTATCGGATTATATCAGACACAATCGTCAAGCAAGGACGATCAGCCAACACAGTGGGTTAAATATAACTCGTAAAGGTCAAGTTTAGATTTATTAGGAAGACGTTTGGTTTAGTTTTTTAATTCATATTGTGTAATTGAAATTAGGTGTGTAAACTTTATTTACATTTAATAGAATCTTTTAACAATCACTCGGTAAAATTTTGCTTACCTACAATACATGCATTTTTCATGACTTTTCTCAAAAAATCCTCGGATTTCTGATAAAACATTAATTGATTTAATTTTATTACTATATATTCAGAAAATTCTACTCTAATAATTAAGCTTCATACTCACTTCTGCGAATTTCGCCTTTTTCGACATAAACTGCCATTTTCAGCTTTAAAATTATTCGCGGCGAAAAATTTTATTTTTTTTACGAATTCTACCATAATTGTGAATTAACCTCAAATTTCTTGACTGCTTTGCTATATTTATTTGTTTATTCTTTTCAGGCATTGGGTTCATTAGTTAAATTGTAGAATAGATACTTTGACCATTGGATAATAATATTAATTATATTTTTTTCGATGGAGATATTAATATTTTATGTTCCGTTTGCGTCCTTTTGGTAATTATCCTAAAACTACGAAATACCCACCAGCTAAATGACATCAGAAAAGAACATTTTCGGTTAGAAATATATTTTTAAAATGCGATTTTCGCAATTTAGTTGCACAAATGAGATTAATTGAGCCCATTCTAGACTTAAAAATATATTACTAACCTGCTTACAACATCCGGTACTTGGACCTCACCTATAAAACCTATTCCACTAAAAGCATAAATTCGCAAAAAAGTTAAAACTATTTGAACTTTTTAGCAAATATTCGCCGACGATATTTCGTGTCAATGAGTATGGACCAAAACTTACATTCGCGCGAAAAATCAACAACTGTCAAAAAAGGCGAAATTTGCGGAAGTGAATATGAAGCTTTAAAGTGAGATTCGAATAGAATTTACTTTTTCGTTGGTTTATCTACATACTAAGAGTTTATCCCCTCTATGTTTTGATTGAAACTTTCCTTTAAGATAATCGAAAAATATTGATTACACCTTTTTAATTTAAACTGAAGGAAAGTCTTATTTGATTAATTAAAGCTTTTAGACGTCCTGAATAAATTTTAATAAAACTTCGCCGGAAACATTAAAAAACTGAATTTTATCACATTTTTTTAATTAAAATAAGTTGAGCACTGAGATTTTAAGAAAATGCAAAAGTTTAAACAAATTCAGAGAATTGGAATGAAAATCACTCGATATAAAATTTTATCCTAGCAGAAAGTATTAGATATTTAGTAAATTTTGTCCTTATTTTCGTTATTTCGACCCACTGTGATGAAATCGATTATTCGCCATCTTGTTTGAGTTGACTTCAACATCGCCCGCCTTGATAAAAAGTTACATCCGGCAACGTCGCGATATCTCCGAGTTAAAGGGACGAGGTCATTGAAACGGCTGACGAAAGATCAAAGGGAATTTGCCGGCTGTATTCTCTTTAGATAGATAGATAACATTTATTTGACAACGTTAGATACACTTACATGTTTGTTGCAAGTAAAGTTGCTAAATTTAGCAAACCAGAATATTATAAAACATTACACTAACATACAGAGTAATAAATGACAATAAAATATGTAAAACAAACAAACAGCAGTTTAAATTACGGACGGCGGCGCGGCGCCTCCATATATTCGTTCACGGAATAAAAGCACTTTTCCAACAAAAACCGCTTGACTTTATTTTTAAATTGCAGATAGTTTAAACATTTAACATTATTGCCAAGTTTATTATAGATCGAAATATTTAGGGAGTTACGTGCAGCATTTGCAAGTCGATGCCTCGGAAAAAGTAGGGTGCTAGATGATCTTGTGTCGTAGGTATGGTTATATGAAAGCTTGACAAATTTTTCGGGGTGTTGGTGAATTTCGAGAAGAGTCTGATATATGAATATACATGGAAAGGGCATGATATTGTATTTATTAAAAAGTGGTCTGCAGGTGTTGAGTGGACCCACGCCTTCAATTGTCCTAATCGCTCTCTTTTGCATCTTAAATGCTCTCTCCTACTGGGAAGAACATCCCCAGATTACAGCGCCGTAGCTCAATAGAGCATGAACATTGGAGAAGTATACCATTAGCAGTATAGGCTGACCAAATGTTTTTTTCAGCTGATTAAGCAAATAGATTTGATTACTTAATCTTGAACAGAGGTTATCTATATGGGTGGACCATTTTAGTCCATCATCCAACAGGATCCCTAGCAGTTTAACATGGGCACCCGACATAGTCGCATTGTTAAAACTGAAAATTATTTTTTGTGTTTTATCATTATTTAATTTCAGTCCGTAACTGGTGAACCATTTTTCAGCGTTTGAAAGGGCATAACTAGTGTTTTAATCAAGAGTTTCCCTACTGGTAGCAGAAGTTAAAAGAGTTGCGTCATCAGCGTATAATACGCACCTACTTGGAGACACAGCAACGCTAAAATCGTTTATGTAAATGATAAACAACAATGGTCCGAGGATTGACCCCTGGGGTACACCAGACATAACATTCCCCACGCTTGACAGGTCACCGTTAAGCACGACAGCTTGTTTCCGATTTTGCAAGTAGGATTGTAAAAGATGATGGGCTGTTCCATTAATTCCATAGTAATGCAACTTTACCAATAGGATCAAGTGACTGACACAGTCGAAGGCCTTCGACAGATCGCATAAGGTTGCACCCCGCAGCTCGCCCGCATCCAAGCCGCCGACTATATCATTCACTACTTCCAGGACTCCACCTATCGTCGAGCGTCCGCTTCTAAAGCCATATTGACTGTTGACTAAAATATTGAATTCTTCAAAATAGGACATAAGCTTATGTTTTAAAATAGATTCGATAACTTTTCCAAATAAAGGTAAGATAGAAATAGGTCGATAATTATCTGCTTGATTAGGATTGCCCTTTTTAAAAATTGGTAGCAGCTTTGCGACTTTAAGAGAATCTGGAAAATTGCCATCAGTAAAGCATTTGTTTATAAGTATGGTAAGATATGGAACGATCGTCTTGGAGCAAGACTTAAGTATTTTGGTGTTAATGTTGTATAGATCATAGCAATTTGAATTTTTTAAAGCTTTAATTGCCGCAGCAACCTCATGCTCGACCACAGGAGACAGATAAAAAGAAGATGCTGGACGAGGCATTTTGTTGAGAAATTCGGAGTATGAGATACTGGATATTGGTAATGAATTATTGATTGTGCTAGAAATGGTACAGAAAAACTTGTTAAAGTCGTTAACGTCAATGTTACAATCCACGTTATCTTGTATTTTGTTGCATTCTTGCTTTATTAACTTCCAGGAGTCTTTGGATTTATTAACAGAATTTATTAGGAAATCCCTATAGGAGGAAGATTTGGCATTATTAATTTCTTTTCTATATTTATGTTTAAATAAATTAAAGGTATTATAATCATCAGCAGATTTAGTTTGGACACAGACAGTTTTTAAAGCAGATAAGGTGTTACGCATACTACGCAAGCTGTCGTTAAACCAGCCGGATGGACTGATTTTGGAATTCTTGGAGGTGATTTTTTTAAATGGAAAATGTTTGTTAATAAGATCGTTAAATATACTTAAAAGATAGCTGGTCAGTATATTTGAGTCAGAATCGGTCCCATAAAACAGATCCCAGTTTATGTTTTTCAAAGACTGATTGAATTTATCTATATTTTTACTACTTAAGTTTCGAATGTTTAATGAGGATTTGCTCATCTGAGGACTATCATTGACAGAAATGATTAGACCATGGTGGTCGGACAGACACGGGTCAATGACATCTACATAGTATTTATTGTTGTCTAAGTTGGTAAGAATGTTGTCTATACAGGTTTGTGACACAGAGTTGATTCGCGTGAATTCAGATATGCTTACCTTCAGACCATAGGAATTTATTAAATGTATGAGTTCAGTTAAGTTACTGTTAGGATTGGGCATTCTAAAATTGATATTGAAATCACCTAAAACAATAATTTTTTGGATACCGTTATTAGATACTCCAAGAGTAATCCAAATTTTTGTAGAAAAACGCCAAAATTTCCGAGGCACGACCTGTACAGACAAATTACAACAGTGTGAGACTTTAGTAGTAAGATACCACAGAACTCGGCATCCACTTCCTGGGAATAATCTTTTAATTCAAGAGATTCGGCACAAATGTGTTGTTTTATAAATATGGAGGTACCCCCGTGTACAGTGTTCGACCTACAAAAGAAATGAATTAATTTAAAACCATAAATATTCACATGTGTTAAATTGAATTCAGTAGCCCAGTGTTCAGAAAAACATAGTTTGTCATATAGGTTAGTTTCAAGGAATAGCAGCAGTTGATTAATTCTATTACTTAAACATTGTACATTTAAATGAAATATTTTAGTACAATAAGTGTACTCGTCGTCAACAGTCTTGCTACTTAAGGCGTCGTCTGACGTTGGAAAGGTGTTTGAAAATTTTTTCTGGGGAATTTAAATCGGCGCACCGCGGTTCCAGCAGGCCAGATCTGAGAATCGTAGATCTTGTCGACGTCAGTAATGGAGAATACGATTTTGAATGAAGCGCTGTTCTCTGTTTTATTCCATAGTTCGCACTTAAAGTCGATCTCCGGTATTGAGTTCTTTAAATGCCTTTGTAAAACATTGGCGGTAGTTTCTGGGTGAAATCTGTAGGCATATAAATATCCCAATTTGGGGATAGTTTTAATTCGGCTGTTATCTGTTAGTTGTCCTGTGCCAATCAGTGGTTTATTATTATTTTTTTTTACTACTAACATGATAAATCACCATTATTTACTCCATTCCTCAAATGAGAAGTAACATTTCTCACCCTAGGTAAATAATAATATTAAAAAAAACCTAGGTCAATAATGAAACGGAAAATGTCATTTAAGTTTCAACTTGTTAGTTTGACAACTAGTTGTCATTTCGGGTTATTTGAAAAATGAGTAGGAAATGATTAATTTCAAAATCTAATCAATTCAAATAATGATAAGGATTGTATCACTGCTATTAGTAAAAAATTATATACAGTATGACTCACTTTTTATGGCTCTTCATAGTATTCTTATTAATAATGCGATTTTGTCAAAATTTAGATGGAAAGAAGGTACTTTGTATGTAAGAAGCTGTCAGGAGATTATGTTACGATATCTGTCAGTTAAACAACTGAACTTCCAGGCTACCAGATATTTCGAACTATTTGAAAAATAAGTAGAAAATGACTAATATAAAAATCAAATCGAATCAAATATGGTAATATATCAGTGTTAGTAGTAAAAAAAATTCTATATATACTTCGGTTGAGAAGGCCATTATTAACCTCGCACATTATTCGCCGCTACGCGCCTCAGGATATAAAAGTGATCGGTAAATAATGGCTTACTTCTCAACCTAGGTATATATTATACTATTTTTGATTGTGTCAGCGTGCCTGTTTACATTATATACTCTTTGGTTAGATCGTACATTATTGTCGTAAAGTGGATGGACAATTCTGTTGTCTCCGCAGCATCCACAAGTTAACCGATAACTTATTGTACTCGGTATAAAAAGAATCCGTGTTCTAGTGGGTCAATACAATAAATACATGGGCGGTACTGATAGGATGGACCAAAACGTCTCGTATTATAGTTTCTATTCGTTGAAAGAAATGGTGGTGGCCCATATTTACGTGCCTTTTAGATGTCTCTGTACATAATGCCTGGTTGCTAAAAAGGAAAGCGGGAAGTGAAATCTCGCAACTGGATTTCCGAAGACGCATTGTTCAAGTTATTCGCACCAAATATATACATATATTTTAACAGGATATTCTCCATAATTAATAATAATTGTTTCTGCTGGTATTACACGATGCATATGTTAAGATTTTTTAAAACAATCAAACACAATTTCATACCCAGGTTGCGCCTATGTTTAAAAACGATATTTTATGATTAGTAGTTATGAGATTTGAACTTTTTGGCGCGCTGATAAATTGCATACGAAAAAACGTAAAACACAAAATAATATTTTTATCCTGGAATTGATTGCCTTTGGCTCCACAAATGATTGAATTTTGTTTGAATTGTTATAGAGCCACTTCTGCCCCGGCTCAAGGATGTAAACTGCACAAGTGCAAGTTTAGTGACCCTAATGAAATGTGTTTTTTGCTTTTCTTGAAAACGGTGCCCGACTAGACATCGAATCGACGAAATTAGGTACACATTTCATTAGGGTCACTAAACTTGCACTTGTGCAGTTTACATCCTTGAGCCGGGGCAGAAGTGGCTCTATAACAATTCAAACAAAATTCAATCATTTGTGGAGCCAAAGGCAATCAATTCCAGGATAAGAATGAATCCTCCACAACAATATAGAACATATTTACACAAAATAATATAACATACACTTTTAAGAAGAGACGATATTTTCATATGGAAAGAGCAATATAACCATAAAGTTCCAAAACGCTCCGAGGTAAGACCTTGGTTATTAGAAAGATGTCACAGGTTTACAAAATATCTGCCTGGGTGAGCTGACATTCTTCCGCAAAACTGATCCCCCGTGCACTCTATACTTAAAGGCCTTGTATAGGTTACTAAAAATGATTATTCTCCACAGGAACATATACTGGAAGACTCGTCCTTTCAACTGCCGCAAAGAAAATTAAAAAAATAACTTTATTTACTTGAGATAGGACACTTCAAACATGATGAATTTTTGATCGGTGCGGTTAATGTGTTGAGCACTTTATTGCTTTCACTCGGACACATTTACAACCGTGTCCAGATATTGAGGAATTTCAAGGACGAGAAGCTATGTAAATAACTAAATGGGCGACAAAACTGCTGATCTAGAAATTAAAGTTGTATCCTCCTTGCATGGTGGTGCAATTTTTCAACATACGTAGTTTTTCTAATTATTTAAAACTAAATACGGGTGTACCACACCAAGTCGATGAATAAATCGTAACAGTAGTAGTGAAGAATATTATTTTTTTTGGGAAGAACTGTTGTTTCGCATCATAATCGTCTCGTCAAATATTTTTAATGGGAGTTTTAACATGCCCCTCAGATTGTAATTTATCGTCAGCATTTAATCAATATGTCATACTCTGTTATCATTAAATTTCTCTTTTATTAATTGCATGTCTTTAACAGAGACGATCAGTAATGTGGGTGTATAGACTAAAGCACTGGTATATATTTAGAATGCTAAAATTATTATTTATGTCGCCTTAAAGAAAAAGGTACAGAGATGTGGATCGAACCAGTCAGAAGAAGTAATTTCGCAACTTTTTTGCAATATCAGGTGACTCACTATCAATTTAGATTGTTCAGGAGATACACAGCGTTTTTCCTTTTTGGCGCTTTAGAATTTACCGGGTTTTTCCGTAGAATTGGAATTGGAAGTCGGGTTTATTTTCAGAAACAGCTACAAACTTTAAATACAAAAGTTGTAGGGCTTTCCATGAACCGCCCGAATTCTTGTGTTTTTTTTAATATTGCCTTTTTGTAATATTGTCCCTTTATTGGAGAGTCCGTTTGTTTATGATTAGGAATATACCAGCTTGATATCTTTATCTATAAAACTAATTGAGAAAAATGATAAAATCATGCCATATCATTAATGTCTTGGATAGAGAACGGTATAAAATAATATGTTCATCTAATGCATTGATCTCATAGCACAATTTTTCTCAGCTAGTTTAAAGAAAAAGATATCAAACCTCGTATATTCTGAAATAGTAACGATCTGACTATCTGATGAACGAACCATAACATACATGTTTCATTTAAAGAAACAGAAGTTGGCATTTTTTGATAACTTTGTCATACTCATATCTTTGTCCTGAAAATCAATCCTGACAGTTCATGAAAAGCCCTACGACCTATATTTAATACATTGAGCACCGCCGCGATGACTTCGCGAATCTCACCAAGAGACAATTTTTGATTTTTTTGTATTTTTGTTAAAATTATTTTTGAGGCTCATTTAGTGGTTTGCTTGTATGTTTTTTATTTAAAATGTATGTTTTTGCCTTTTATATGTTCGTTGCCATCGGATTCCAGAAAGCAATTTTACAGTTGAGTAATGCTAAGCTAAAGTGACTGGTCGGGGTCTTACAAACGAAGAACAAGCAGCGGTACCAGAAAATATGTCAGATAATGAAGAAGTAACTGGTTCCTCACACGATACCATAGAAGACAAAAAATACTCACCTGCTAATGACAGTTCCGATTCAAGCTCAGAAAATGGTGATGTCACGGCGTCATTGGAATCCGATGATTCCGATTCATCTGACGACAATGTTTCTCTGGCTAATCTTATTCACCATAGAAGATATGAACCTCTGGTGACAGAAACAAATGTTTGTACGACCCAGCATAAAATACAATTTTACGTTTAACCATTAAGAGTCGTACATAAAATATTTTTTGCACCTCTGGCGAAAATCATTTTTAGGCCCTTAGCTGACAAGCTCGGGAAGCAACTTTCAGCCGCGGGCGTAAAAGGAGCATTTTACGCCTTTGGTAGAAAAATAACTATCGCATTTAAGTCTTTATACGCTGGTGTTAACCCAAATGTTATTCAGGAGCTGCAAGGTGAAGACACGATTACGTTTTTCAAGCACCTTATCATCAACAAAATAATTACGTTACTGGTTACTGAGACCAACAGATTTTCAGCCAAAAATATTGCGACTGGCGCAGCAAATCGAATTCAGTTAAGAATGACTAAATGAATGGACACAAACACCAGGAATGCGAATATCTTTGGGGATCACCAGGTGAATGGATTTGATGCCACTTCCTTAACTAAGAAACTACTGATCTACAAACATGTCGATAATGAACAGCAAAGACTTTCAAATTACCGACTGTTTAAAATATCCACTTTCATATCTTACAGTCGAAATTCAACGATTCATATATTCCCGGAGCATTGACGAGAGTAATGCGTCATTTATAGATCGATTATATTTTAGACAATTTATCCTCAACAAGAGATATAGGTACGGGATTAAAGTATTCATGCTGAGTGTTCTTGGTCCATCAAAATATAAAAGGAAAGGATGAAAGAACCATGATATACATATGCAGTCGAAAAAGTTGTCATACATCTAATGGATGGTCTCTTGAATAGTGATGGAACACTGTATACCGACAACTGGTATATTAGTGTTTTACTCTCAAGGAAAATCATAGAATGGGACACACATTTAGTCGGAACTCTACGATGTAGTAAAGGCAAATCTAAAAAGTGAAGTCCAAAAAAATGTGGTTAAATAAATGTGAGGTTTTAATGTTGAGCACAAAACGTGATAATTCTTTAGTCAGTTTTGACCATAGAGGACAAGAAGTAAGCAAATCTGCGATTGTGGTTGAATATAACGAAGTAACGGCATGTATTGGCCTCTCGGATCAAATGACCGCATATGCACTCTATGTGAGACGAACTGTCAAATGGTATAAGCGATTGGGGTTTTATTTGCTTACCTCAACGACTGTGGTAAATGCTTTAGGCATTTATACAACAAAATAAATCACAAAAAATGGGCATTACAAAACTTAAGGAAGCTGTTATTCAATATTTCGTTCACCTAAATATAGTGCCAATAGGTAGACTTCAACCTCAAGACAAAAACATTTTTCGATAGAGCTGAGGGGCAAAAGATAGTTATGAGAAAAATATGCAACTCATGCTACAAAAGGATGTCAAGATAATGAGACGCTGCATTCACTCGAAAAAATGCTAAGAAAGTTAACACGTTTTGCGAGACATGTAAAATACACATGTTTCTCTCATGTTTCCAAAAGCATGAATCAAACATTTAGATTAATTAGTGTT